>BPLR01002185.1:0-131382 GCA_021605095.1 Caerostris extrusa
GAATCAAGTAACTTAACATTTAGTGGTTCAAAATCAGGATTCATTACCAATCTGAAAATAAGCAGTTATGTTTAAAAATCTGCATTGTTAAATATCAGGTTATTCACAAAATTCATTCATAGATTTTATTAATTTAAAATAATATAATTTTAATGATATAAAATTGCACTGCTACATAATTTAAGAATAAAGGTTTATAGAAGCTTTCATGAATAAGTTATTAAGTCAAGAAAGCGAAAAGATTTGTAATTTATGAAATATATTATTAAATTTCCCATAAATAACATCAATCTCCTATAACATACAAATTCTTTAATATTGATCATCTGATTTTCTTTTATGTATGGGCAAAATGTACAACTTTGTTTTTATGATGAAGAAAACAAATTTTTAAAAAAAAGATAAGTAACATACCTTTCTCTGTATTTTTTGAAGTTCTTTAACATTTGTCGCAGTGACATCTCGGTTTATAATAAGCTTTATTCCACGTCAGTTTCATGAAAATTTAGGATTTGCTGGTATGATAATTTATTATCATTATTTACTGAAAAGGAATAAATTAATTTAATGTTAAACATTAGAAAATTAAAAGATTTTTTCTTTTACTAAAAATAAGATTTTAAATGTCTATAAGTTTTGGTTAATTTATTTTTTGATTGTAGACAAATAATTTCATCTATGACTGGTAAGAAATTGAAAAATCAATCCTTTGACTACAAAAATTTTAATTTTTATTTGGTTAATACTATCATATTGAATTAATTTTTAAAAGCAATTGCACAATCAATATAAAATCACATGATAAATAATGTTAATGATTTTCTTTTGTAACAATAATTGATTAAGATAAATATATAATAGATAACTCTCTCATATATACATATATATTATTTTTTATTTATTTATTTATTATTATTTTTGTGAACATAAACACAGAAATCTATGTAACCTTTATTCTTAACATGTCTGTGGATCTCTAATATATGCTTTATCATCTATATATTATCACTTTATCAATTTTAAGTCTATCAATTAAAGAGCAGAAACACAAACTAAAAATTAAATTTATTATATTTAACTAATTCATAGCATTTTGCTGGGGCTGACACCAAACTAGAAATAAAAGGCCTCTATTCAGGAAGCATGAATTCCATATATTTAAAGGCCACTGCTTTTGACTTCCTTCAGCATAATAGATGGAAGAACCAGCCAAGTTGAAATGTACAAATTCTACACATAGTTATTCTGTTAATGTCAAGAAAGTTTAATTTATTATGCTAATTAGTAATCATTTCTTAATTTTACAAAGTTAAATAATTCAGTAGCTCAGAATATTATAAAAGATTATACTGTCTAAGTTACTATAAAAAAGAATTATTTTGAGATATTGTTTGATTTCTTATTTCTTTGTTACTGGTACAATTGATATTTTAAAATAAGTGAATAATTGCAAGAAAATTAAGTAGGATTGCTAATCATTACAATGTTATATTACATCAATTTAAATAAAGAAAATTATTTAAAAATAATGATAGCTCAAAAGTGGAAACATCAATTGTTGATGTTATAAATTATTCTAATTTTCATATTTTTTAACTAACATATTTCTTTTACATTAATTTGATGGAACTTTTGATTAGCAAAATCACCACTTAACACCTAATAAAAATGTCACTGCACTGAAGATACACATAAAAATGTAGAAATGTATGCAAATATCAGTTATTAAAAGACAAATATATTGCATTGAAAAACAGGTACCATAATGCAAAAGAAAGAGAAAATATTAATTTAATATAAAAATCTTTTAGCATTTGATATCATTTTTGAGATTTAATCAGTGGCAAAACATCAAATAAGGTGAAAGATGAAGATGTCCAAGGTAAATGAAATAAACATTTGATTTTTATAAGGTTTGTAGCATTTTCAAAAATCCCAATTGGTTGACATTTTTACATTTTCAATACAGCTTTGTGATGCGTTTACTAATATTCATAATAGATAACCAGTGGCATAATGTTATCAATATTTTTTTCTAATGCAGCTGACAATACTGAGACAGTTATCTTTATTCCGTAAGCAAGGACTGCACCGCTGTTACTCATTTAATACTACCCGGGGCACATGTAACTTGAAGATATGCTACAGAAGTGAGTAGCACTACCCCATGTTTACAAGATATCAGTATAAATAAATACCAAGTTATGATTGGTGATACTTATAATTTGAGCAATATGACATTTCACTGAAGAAAAATACACCTTATTTTTGCATATTTACATATTATTTTTATTTTATTTAGTTGATACATTAACATTTTTTATTTTAAAATTTAAACTTAACTACGAAACTTACTTACTAACTTACTACTACTAAAATTTAAACTATACTAAAACTTAAGTATCTACTATATATTTATTTATTCAACGTCTAGAATATATTCTATTTCATTTAAGTAATTTTCAGACATTTTATGTGAAGAATTTGTTACCAAATGCATAATTTTACAAACTTTCTAGAAATATATTAGATCATTTGAATATATTTGACTATGAAATCAAAGAATTCTAAATTTAACAATAACAAAATGTTCACTATTATCTTCTTTTTACTTTTTCACTCGATAGTATTAAATTTTGTATTTTAATTAAATTATCAAAAAGCAAAAATTCTATTTACACAATTAACCACAAAAAGATTTGATTGAAAACTCCTGAATTTATAATTTTAATTAATATCTGAAAATACATTATGACAATATCTTCAATAATTCAATTAAGATAGAAAGTATTATCAATAAAAAATATTTACAACTGTAAATTTAAGAAAAATGTTCAACTTCAAAATATTATTTTACATATGAAAGAACTTTACGTTTTGATTACCTAATAAGACTCCACAAAAAAAGAAAGTTAGCATTTATCTCACAAGTTTTATATATAATTTTCTATTGGTTATTAATTCTTACGGATTTGGACAATTAAAAATTGTTAGACATTTTAACTAAAAATAAATAAAAAATAACCTATTTGTAACCTTCTTTAATTACTTTTTCCAAAGAAAAACTTCAGTTTTAGAATATTTCTACAAGTGTTTCTATTTTGATTCATTATCAAAATAGAAACAATTGTAGAAATTTTGTAGAATATTTTCACTGGTAACCATAATAAATTGTTTACTTTTCAAAATTTACAATTTTTAAGTATGTTATCTAAAGTACAATTTTAAATTGTAATAATTCTAGCTAATTAGATAATTTAGTAAATTGTTACTGAAAATATGCACTAATAGATAAAATTGTTATTATTTGTAGATTTCTAACTTAAAAAATTCCATTTCCATTTCCGCCAGTAATTTTTATTTATACCCAAAAATATTTTAAGGTGAAATGTGTACATATGCAAGAAATTATTTATAAATTATAGCTCATTAATATATATATTCTTTGTAAAAAATATATGTTGAAAATGTTCCAACTCTAAAACTAATAAAAAAAATACCATGTTAATGAAATATTTTATAGAAACTTCGAAGAAATTAGTAGTAATATTACTAAAGATGATTTTTAAATTCTCCTTTATCCAACTAGAGTTTTCAATGTAGATGAAAATTGTTTGTTATGTTGTAGTAGAAAAAGGTTCAAGATTACAAGTATTTTCCAGTTCAAATATCTGCATGCTGCCCTCAATTTAATATTCAACCAATTTTCAAATGAAAGATTATTTGAAAGGTAATTCTAATAAATAAAAGAAATCTGAATGTGTACTGTAGTGATTGGAAAACTTTGTCTTTAGTATAAATTGCATCAAACAAACAAGCAAAATTCTTCTGATCTAAGCTTTTGATGTGTATACAGCTTTATAATTAAGTATAGAAACAAAATAAAAAAGGAACAAATTATAGCAGGGATGATTGTAGGTACTACTAAAATTTTCTGAACTCTATGTCAAATTTTTAAGAAACTGTAAATGCAATAATAAGACACCTCTCCCGACCTTTCTAATAAAACATGTCTTATGACCATTGAATTTACATCATAAATTTTTCTTAAACACTTTAGTAATTATCGTAGTACATAAAAGATCGGTATAAAAATTCGAGTCAGGAATTTTTTTTTTTGGATGATTCTCCACCCATGGATCTTGAGAAGTTAAATGAAAAAAGATTGACATAATGTACATGACTCATTTCGATTTTCAAGATAAAAAACATTGACATACTTTTATATGCCTCTTTTTTTTTCAAAATGGATTAATGATAAAAATTTTAGATTAGTATAAGATTTTGTATCCAAAATCCTTGTTCTTCCATAATGTTAATTAATTCTTATTGCTATTTTCATAACTGATGGGTTCCTTCCTGGCTTACTTTTTTTCTTAGTGTATTATTTAACATTTTCTCCTTGACACCATATTTACATTTTTATCTTGATAAGAAAAGTGACAAGAATAGTTAGTTGAAACTCGCATATTATTCATCGTAATTTACCTGAAAGTTGTTTTTTAATAGGTTGCAGTTGGAAGAAATCAAAAGAACAATCTATTAAGATTCCAAATTGTATAGAGTGACTTTCTCATAATAGTTTGCAGTATCTTAATTTTTAAATATAAATAACTATTAAATTTTATTATAAAATTTTTATGTTAATCTAGGTAAAAAAAAACTCTTTTATATTTATAGTATTTGTTTCCATGCTAATTTCTTTTTAGTTACATACTAACATATAACAGTTTGTAATTGGATTAAAAAAATTTTCCTATATTATACAATATATATGATCCTTTAGAAATATCGAATATACATATATAGAGAGAGAGTGAGAGAGAGAAATTATATGTTTAAATAGCATGCACTAAAGAAAAGAATAGAATACAACAGCAAATCAAAAAAAAAATTCAATATCCTAATTATTTTTCTATATATAGCATTATCAAGGAATGTATACTTTCTAGATATTGTTACTCATTTTCATTTTTGTTACCTAGATGATTTGATCCAAGTCATCCAATAATGTACTTTGATAACATTGAGGCGAACAGTTTTTAAAGAATTCTGGCATGCGATTGTAGATAATTTATCATAAGAGGTTACTTTTGCGTATATTTGTAATTTTAAAATTTATTCTATATTTTTAATATTTCTAAATGCTAACTGTGTCATTAAATAGAACACCATTAATCTGCATTACATTAAATGCAAGTGTTTGAAAAGATGGCTATTTTTTTATCCATGTTATTTTATTTTATGTTTTATAAATGTATAAAATAATCGTGTGAAATACAAAAAAAGAGTTCATTTATATGTTTGATGTTCTATTTATAATATGACTCTCAGGATCTGAAAAATGTGAAGGGGATTCCATATCAGGCCCTCTATCATTTATGTAAATGCATATATTTTTAAAAATCTTCTATAACAAATGTCAACACATTTTTAAATACTCTAAACAATTAATATCACCACTATACCTTTATATATTATATAAAGGGACAATGGAAGCTGATGAATTTACTTGGAAAATAACAAATTTTTTATTGCATTGTGAAAATAGTAGAATAACTAATATAACATTTTCCCTTGGAATATCACTTTGTAGCAACTAAGTAAACATTTTTTTTTATGTTTTGTTAATTTCAATAAATATCTTGAAAGATAATGCCATTTAAATGAAATACAATAAATTTTTCTAAGTTTGGAATTCTTAATTATTACACAAGAGGATCTAAAACAAAAGATAAAAATTTTGCAACAATTTTCATTAAACTGGTATTTTAAAATTTATTATATTTTATTTTTAAAACTAACATATATGATAATTGATTAATGATTCAAAGTTTATAAATGCTATTATAATTACAAAAATCTCAATTCAAGATCAAACAATTGTAAAATTGCTGAGAAACTGTAATGAAGTGATATTAAAGTTTTAAAATGCAGCATTAAAGAAAAGTTTAAAATTTTTTTTTTTTTTTAACTAAGTATTTTCTATTAGCTTGGCATTGTCATTAAAATCCACATTAAATGTATATTAATTATCTCAGATAACTTTCACAGCTCATGTAAAAGTGAAAAAAAATTAATTTAAGTTTGGATTTAACATTTATTAATTTTAATACTATAATTAGATATTGACTGATAAACCATACAAGATTTTCCTTCTATTGTGATTTTTATATTTTCCCATCGCATAATGTTAAAAAAAAATTGTAACATAAATTACGAGATTAGTATTTTTATATAATTTTAAAATGTTTCCCAAATAATAAAAGTTTTTTACGAATCATAGTCATTATTACAGAATCCCCATATTCCAATAAATCATGTATAGGACCATGTAATCATGTATCAATCCGTTCATCAAAAATGAATCACAATAGACATTGTGGAGAAGGCATTTTCTGGAAGTACTTTTCAATGTACAAATGTGAGATAGTTACATTAATCGAAGAAACCACAGGGAAGCATTGCCCAGCAACCTGACGGTTATTTTGAGAAGCTCAATTTGATGATAAAAAATTTCAATGTTTTATTTATGTTTTGTAAAAAGTATGCATCAAATATTAAAATTTGTAACATTGTATTTTCTGCAGTGAATTTTTACTATATTCATATTCATTTAAAAATAAAATAATAAAAAAAATAATAATAAATAAAGCAACCATATTATTTTATGCAATTCACTTTATCTTACATTTTCTTCATTTGAAATTGGTTTGAATTTTTAATTAGATGTATGTAATTTGAATTCAAATGTTTTCTATTGGTTACTAAATTTCTACGTCATCTAAATTATTTTTTTAATTTGCAGTTTCTATACATTCTGAATTAAAAGTAAATTTCGAATTATCAATTGTTGTATTTTTCATTCCATCTAATGTTTATCAATCGATCTCATTTTCAGAAAGCAAAAACTCAAGTCATTTATTAATCTTCTAATTTTTCCAATGTTTAATTTATGTAGTTAATTATGTCACTTTATTATCATTCAAAAATGTTCATTATTTTAACAGATATAGGTGAACATTTTATTCATGGCTAGAAATAATAAAATCATCATATCTTGCATCATATCAACTTTTTCCTAACTTGCAAAAGTACCTTTTTTTTTTTTTTTTCTTCAGAAGTTTCTAACACATCTTTTAGATGAAATTTCACCTATACTCACATTACTATTCTTGCAGTATAAATAGACAACCAACTTGGGTTGTCCTTAACCATTACTATAAAATGTAAAATTTTTAGGACTGAAACCTCTCCTTTTACAAGATGCATCATTGAATAATAAAATAACTGAAATTTATTTATTTACTCAATCATAATATAAAACAAAAATATTGAGCAATAAGAAATTTGAAAAATACTAAAAAGCAAAATGAAAAATCATGCCATTTTCTTCAAGAAAAAAATGGAGTTTTTGCGAAAGTTTTATTTAAAAAAAAAAAAAAAACTTCTTAGCTATCATTATCTAAATAATAATTTTGAAAATGTTGTCATATCCTGAAAAGTGCAAGGAAATCAAATATTGTCGTGCTCGAATAATATTGGCTATGTTGATTGCCGGTTCTCTCGAGGGGATGGCCCAGACAATGCATGACAGCTGCACAATCAAAGACATGATGAACATCATGTTTTGTCCCCATTCCAGCATCAGGGCAGTTGCAACATTTTGATATTTTTTAAAGCCATCAGCAGAAATATGAAATTTTTATGGTGCTTCATCCTTAATCTTTACTTAATTAAAAATAGAAATGCAAAAAAAAAGTATTTGAAACTACATTGTTATTTTATAAAGATCATCTTTTGGATCATTTTTAAACCACAGATTTTATATCTTTTACAAAATAAACTATGATGAATGAATCATATAGCCTAGTTTAATTTATTAACTTATTTAAAAACATTAAAAAGTTTTTTTTTTTTTTGCAATATATCAGATTTGATATTTTTTTTATTCTAATATCACATAAATAATATTTGAGTGTAGCTTATATTAATCTAATAAGACAATAATTTAAAAAAAAATTGAAGAATTAATCTTACAGTTAACTACTAGTGATAACTTGAAAAATTTAAAATGAAGATATACTGAGCATGTAAGATAACTATTTAAAAAATAGATACTTTTTTCTCTCCAAGAATCATTTGTTGCATTTTAAATAAGGAGCATAACCAAATTTACCTAATAAATCATAAATTTTTGAGAGAAAAAGAATTCCTTCATTTATCTCTAATAATTAAAATATTAAAGAAAAAAACAGGGATAAATTCAAGAATGATTAATAAATTAATAAGAATAATTGAAATACTATACATATTTATTTATTTTGGTCTAAATAAATCTGTCATCATTCACAAATAAAAGTACATGTAACAAAATATACAAAGCATCATTCATGAATATGAGTATGAATAAAAATGAGATGAAAACATTTCAAAAAGTATACATAAATCATATTTATAAAAAATTAAATAATATTATTTAACTATGGCATGTTCATTGAAAATAAAACTTTTAAAAAATTAATTTTCTATGCAATAATTATACAAAAATATAAACCAAAATAAAGAAATTGCTAAACTTCTAGTTTTACAATCACTAATAAATATTTGTCATGAGCATGTTTTAATTAATAAATGACGAAATCTGTCCTCCCTCCCACCAAACAAAAAGTAGTAAATTAAATGTATTTTTATTATTATTATTATTATTTTTAGAAATGATATTTACAACAACAATTCATATATTTCCGATTATATTCAAAAGTTTTCTTATTCCAAAGTATACTGCGAGCACTTACTTGGAATGGTAGACACCAAATTAAATAGCTGAAACGGATGAATAGATTGCTTTTTAGGGGTGGTAGTCAGGCATAAGCTGACTTGAAAAAAATATATATATATTATAATGGGAATATAATGTTGAATCTTTTCATCTCTTTTTTTAAACATAGTAATCTGAATTTTTTAATATTAAAATTCTTTTTTTTTTTACAATTAAAGTCCTTCTTAAACATTTCCTTCCCTATGATACTGCTGTTTTTGAATTCTTTTGAATTGGTCACAAAACAACTTTTTACACAATCAGGGATCAAACTGTATTTAAGTCATACAAAATTTTGAGTTTTCCTTTTATTTGTTATGTGGTGTTAAGAAATCAATGCATTAGTTAATATTATAATAGTATATGATAAAAGGTAAAATACTTTTTCTTTATATAAAAAATCCTGATTAATCATTTTAATTAAATATATTGCATAGTAATAGCTATAAAAAAAAAGACTTTTAAATCAACAGAGATTTGTTACTCCATAACTTTACTAATGACAAATCATTATTTTTAAAATAAAATTAATATGCAATTTAATTTTTGGCTCTTTAATTGAACAATTGTGTAATTAGAAATAGAAACTTTAGTATTTTTAATCAAATTGTTCTCAAATCCCATAAATTCATTGTAGTTAAGTTTTAATATAATAAATATGTCTATTACAATTATATTGGAAAAATAAATTGCATAAATACTTGGTAATTCATTAATTAAATATTACAAATGCTTCTTCATAATACAAAAAAAAAAAAAAATATTTAGATTAAATAAAAATTACATGTATTTTATAAGATAATTAAATTATATGGCATAAGTCAATATTTCATAATCTTCAATTTCAATGAATAAAATCATGTTGTATTAACAGAATTTACAATGGTTATAAAAATAATGCCATAGTTCAGCATTAAAACAAATTTCACTTTTACGAATTTCTAGCAATTAAAAAAAAAAATTCTCATGTTCAAAAATACATTTAATTGGATATATATATACAGCTTAAATATACAATAATAAACAACTGGCCATAAAACCTAATTAACAGTAGAACAGTATTACATCAATTAAAAATAATTCATCTTAAAATTAATATTTTTTCTAAATTTTATAACTGATGCAGTAATTTAAATGCTGAATTGAAGTTAGATATTACAGAACAGAATTTTCAATAGAATCCTAATAAATTTAACATCTCACCCAAATTTTACAAAACAAATGAGAAAGAGCAATAAAATAAGAAAAAAACCCCATTGTTTTTCTTAATTTAACTTGGCATATTAATGGCTATTTTATTTAAATCACTACAATGTTAAGATTTATAAATACTATAAAGAGTGAAGTTACAATATTCCATTGGATGCTCGCAAAACATTTTGGGTTTTCAAGTATTGCATTATTTAGATAAAAAATGAATTGCATTAATATTTTTCACAAGATGCAATATAATGCTAGATGAATAAGAATGATTAAACGAGAAATGCAATAAACATTACCATGAATTTGGACTTACAGCATTCAAATCAAAATTGGAAATCACCAACTGAATAGCCGGTCTCTTATTCAATGAAATCTCCTGCTTTTTTATGGCATCTGTTTCATGTTGAATGCCCTCCTTATTTTCTTTTCTTTCTCTTTTAGCAATAATTGATTGTTTATTACTGGAGCCTTTAAATTTTCCAAGGTAAAACCATCTGCCTGGATTTGTTTGGATGGTATCGTGAACCTGGGGAATACTCACTTTTCGTCGAATCACAGGCGAGGGTTCAGGGGTGGCACACGGAGTACTATCAGGTGAAGAAAAGAGCTCTTGAGAAAAATTTCTCCTAATGGACTGATAGTCGGGAGAAATTTGCTCTACAGAATTCAAAAGATTGCGAGACGAAGAGTTCTTTTCTGAATCTCTGGCAATTTCACAGAAGTTTTTAACATTCTCAGAGACGTTCATTTGTTCCACTGAAAAATTTAAAAAGAAGTTATTAGTTTAGAGAAGCATTGAAATAGACAAATTTTATTTGAAATAGACAGAATAAATATTTTGGTCTCTGATGCACTCATCATAAGCAAGGGAATAGATAAAGTTCCTTAACATAACCAATCTATTTAAACAAAATGTGTTGATTTAATAATATGAAATTAATATTATTCTAGAATGTTTTCCTTCTTTAATTTAGCTAATTAAAGAGCTACAAGTTAATTTGTCTCACAATTAGATTTCCAATATCTGTTGTTACAATTTTTGTGTATTTAAAATTTGTTGCAGAACAAAAATTTTAAAAAGCTAATTTACGTTTTCAAATTTAAAAAAAAAAATCTACTTTTAAATTACAGTCAGGATTATTCTATGTAAATGCAAAATTTTATTTAAAAAAGCTTTGAACTTTAATATGAACATGTTTTGAGTTATTTGATTCCAACACAAATGTAGAACAAAGAAAGATACATAGTTGTAAAATAAGACTGCTTAAATACGAGTTAGAGAATAATTGGTTTTATGTATATTTTTTTAATTTTGAAACAGGACTTTGAAAAAAAATTAAATCTTCATATTATTCAGAACTTTACTTAAAAAAAAAAAAAAAAAAGCTAAGCCCTGACAACTGATAGATATGTCTGTAAAGCGCACATTATTACAGATAAGCACAGTGATTAAGATAAGTATTTATAAGCATTATAAGTAGATAAGCATTTCTCAGGGTCACAATATTTACTTCCTTGAAAAATCCAATGACTTTAGTTGCAAATTTTATTTTAAGCTGAAAAATAAAACAAAAAAACAATTCTAATACGATTTTATATTAAACTTTGATAAATTTTTATAATAATAACACCAAAGACAAATATGTAGAATTTAAAATTAACTCTAGCAGCATTTCAAAAATTTCCTTCTTAAAAAAATAATGAATTACAAGGAAAACAAAACTTAAAATTTTAGGGTGCAGATTATAAGCTAATGAATATAATCCTTTTGCATTTTTTAGGAAGTTTCAGAAGAATCAATTCTATAAAACCAACACCTAAAATTTTGTTTGCTAATAAATATTGACAAAACTTGTGTGATTAAAAAAAAAAAACTATCTTTTAAACAAAGAAAGATACAAAGTTTTTATAAAATTATATGATGTGGATCAGTATATATTAGTGGATAGAAAAATTTATCTATAATGAAATACAAAAACATTTTATGCAAGGCCAAACTGAAAATTTTTATTTGTATCATAATTAATTCTCTCTCATAAAAATTTGAAGATTAAAAATCATAAAAATGTCATCTCTTATTTCCATAATTAGTTGCTAAATGTATATTTTTTTCAAGTTCCCATTATCTCAAAGTTATACTTTTTTTTTTTTTTTTGTAATTGTGGCATCAAAAGAACTATTTAAAACTGAAAAATATATTGAGTTTATGCAGATATAATAGAAATTGATTGGTATATGGTAGGTCAAAGGACAGATGAGACTCTTTGTGGTTTATACGTGTTCTTTAATTTTTTGGGACGAAAAATTATATTTGTAAGTCATACAACTATGTTGATTAAAAACAGAAAATTCTAAACATAGAATGATACAATTTTTATAATTAACACAGAAATATATCAGCTATTAATTAAGCTGTTTAATTACTTTTTTTATTAAATAAAATGTTATTTCAATGTATAAAGGACTTAATGAATAATCATAATTCATCATACTTAATATTTTTCAGAATCATATGGACTAGATCACATTGTGAATGTTAAATATAAAACCTGAAAATGATTCTAAAATGGCATTTGTAAATCAGAAAACCAGTATAGAAATCAATTATTTTCAATATTTTTAAATAACAAATAAAGTAACATTTTTCACAATTATCAGCATTTATCTTTATTCGATTTAATTAAAAGCAATAATACACATAAACGCAGATGAGATATACTTTAAAATTACAGTATTTTATCTAAAGCAAAAATGCATAAAAAGCAATATTAAATTTATATATGAAGCATTTTAGTTCCTTTGTTCCTGACTATATAAAGTTAATAAATTTACAAGCAATAATGTAAATCAAACACAATTAAAGATTACTCAAATGCTAAATTCTATTTTTAATGCATCAAAGAAGAATGTTTGCCATAAAAACAAGTTTGAATACAATATATACTCACTTTTTATAATTACTTTCTTCAGGGGCATGTATTCTATCCTGATTTTCCATGTATTCGGTAAGAAATCCTTCTGTTTCAGGAGGACTGCATGCATATTGTTCAAAATCTGTAGCAAAATTCAAGCGCTCAATATTATTCACCATCCAACCAGGTAGACCAAATTTTCTTGAACGAGAACTTGCATCTATATCAACTCCTTGTGGCGAATCCATTGTAAAAAACAGACTAGAACAATTTATATAAATATTAGTAAACAAAAAAATTATTAAAAATTTAACAATTTTATGAAATATAAAAATAAGTAAGGGTATATGCATATTAAATAAATACTTATTTTGTCTTTATACTTGTATAGCAAATATTGAACTCCCCTTTTGCTTACTGGTATTTTTTATAAAGCAATTGGTTAATTAGATATTTAGACAATCACATTATTGTAATTGTTAAATGTTATTACAGATAAAATGTAGGTTCTAATAATTTCTTAGATTAATTAATGATCAATATAAGTAAATTAATCTAAGAAATTATTAGAACTTTATATATGTAAACTTTTATAACTTTTACTTATATTAATCATTAATTGACAAAACATACACAAAAATAGTTATGCAAGAATACTTACTAGGTCCATAAGACTCGAACATTATTTGTTTATACTGAATATGAAGTAACAATTTAATTAATTTTTTAAATAAAATTAATAGCACACTTGCCAACATCCACCATCCCATTCTTAATGGAAGTTACTCCTAAATTTTTGTAAATACTAAGAACAGTTTAGTCCCTAAACATCTTTGAACTATTTATTAAATAATTTTTAGTATTTGGTTAGGTATCCACGAACTTTTAAGAACACCTTTTTATTGCTATAGATTTGGCTTAATTTTTTTTATAATTTCAGGTGTTATTTTCCCACAAATTACTCATGTAATATAATTTTAACTGCTGCTATGATAAAAGTTATATTGTTGAATTTTACTTTTAAGTTCTTACAAATCTAATGGCTGTGGAAGTATTTTAATAATTTTATTACAACTGTAGAGCAACTAAAATTGAATTCACTGCAGTATGCTAAGGATTGTTACCATGATAAAACTTCCGAATCTTTCTACGAATAGAAATTTTAAACTGATATTAAATTTTCATTTAAAATATCATAATTTCTCCATTGCCATTTTTAAAGAATGAATTCAACTTTTTTTTTTCCCTCTTTCATGTTTACCGAATTATTATACAAATACACTAACTCCTAATTCATCACATTTGTTTTTATTATAAAATATAGCACTGCAAAAACATTTCTCCCTGTTTTGGAAGATGAAATTCAAAGCTTTCAATTCTTTCCAATAACGAAAAATTTCTTCCTTGTCACACCATCACAGTATGTAGCAAATCGAATTATTCTTCAAATTATTCCTAGATCTGCATGTATAATGCAATATTTTTCTATTCTAGTCTTAGAACTGATCATCTTGAATATCCTTAAATTTTGATAATTCACTTCATTACATGTTATGAAGCGAATTGTCGTCTGAAATTGATTGATTCATTGCTTATTCTACGATTTTAAAGCACTTTACGATAGTTAATTTAGGAAAGTAAACTGCTTTTATTTCCTTAATTTTTAACAATGTCTTTTAAATAACAAATTAATAAATAATTTGCAATTTTTGAGCAAAGTATGAAAGATATGATGACGATATTCTAATCATATAAATATTAGACAGAAACAAATGTTTCCTCTAGGTAGATGAATTTCTTCAGTATGAAACAGATCATTTAAACTTTGTATGAAAAAATATTTCATCATTTTTAGAAAAATTTGATGCAGACAATATTTATATGTCCAAATTGTATTACGTGTCTCATTTGCAAGACTATTTAGGCTTAATAATATTGTGAAATTTTCTTTTAAATGTTTTATATTAATTGTTTATATGGTTGAAAAAGTTTTAGATTTAATATCTTGTTTGGAATAAATTGATGCTCTTTTCACATTATAACCATTTGAAATTTTTACTTTTTTCCTCGAAATTATGATGAGAATCAGATATATGCAAAACAAAATTTGCAAGGCATTGTATTACAAAGTAAAATACTCAGAATTCACTTTGGAATGATTTATTTGCAAGAAATTGCAAAATTGGCAAGCAAAAGTTACAAAAAAAGGAATGGAAAAGAAATGAAGGAACATTAAAATATCTAATGAGAAAGCTGGTAAGTTTATATCTTCAGTGTAAAAAATAAAGTGAACAATTCTCATCAATCTAAAAGTCTATTTTCTAGCAGATATACTCAAAAATCTCTGTTATAACAAAAATTTGGCATTCAAAAGTATTTTAGAAGCTGTGAAGTATATTGATTCTCCTGTTTTTACTATCAACTCAATTCATGTAAGTTTAAATTTATTTTTAAGGAATACATATATAATTATTAAGAATATAAACTACTTTTACTTCAGTAATCTCCCTTGAAAATTATTTATTTCTATCATTTGTTAGATTCTGAATATATTACTTTTCATGTTATCTAAAAATATTTTTTTTAAAAAACACATAATTTTCCTATGGTAGAATAAAACTAAAAGAAATTTATAATAAGTAAATGCTATGCATGTAATGTGTGTAGTAAATGTGTTTAGCATGTAAATGTTTTCAGTAAAGAATTTTTAATAAAAAATTATGTATTTGACATGAACATTAAAACTATAAAAATTTCAATCTATAACAACAAATCTTCTAAAAACAACATTCCAAACAAAATTCAATATTGCAACACAATAGGAAGATAACAAACATGAGAGGCATTACAAGTTCAGATATTTAAATATTGCCCCAAACAAAGAAATAATCAAAAGAACACAGTAATGTTCTTAAATTAATCTAGGACAACAAAGGTCACATGCCCATATAATTAAATAAATAATACAATGCTTAATTTAAAGAAGAGGATTAAAATTATTTCTTACCTCTTGAAGAATTTCGTACCGTATGAGGTTATCTAACTCTTCTCCAGTTTAACATTAATAAATAATCTTATGAGCCCATACAAACACTCTATTGCGTCATGTAAAATCAACTTATTTCATCAAGGTCTAATATTACGTCAACCACATGGTACTGCTACGATGTTGTTGGGAAAGAAAGAAAAAAAAAGGTATAAACCCTTTTTTTTTTTTTCAAATTACTCCGCAGCGGCATAGTGGTGAGCGGCGTTCCAATTTCAAGAGAAACAAAGAATGTTTTTTTTTTCTTTCATTTATTTAAATCTAATAAATAGTGAATATAGCTTATCTTTCTTATAATTTAATCGTAATTATTAATACCAACTTAGCAATGCATCATGACTGAAATAATGCACATTTTTAATGTAAAGGAGTCAAGACTATATATTTTTTTTTCCCATTACTGCGATGAGTTGAATTATGCTATGTGTTAATTAAATATTTATAAATTATGTGTTTATTTAATTTATTAATTATTAGTTTGTTATTAAATTAAAACAAATGCTAAATTGATTCTTGCTGAATTGATCTCAAACACGTGCAGATGCCAACACGTGCAGAAGATATACGTTTATTTGTAATATAAATAACAGCATACCTTGTAATCTATAATTAAATTTGCTTAAATTGAAAACTGGCTAAAAAATAGTATAGTAGAATACCTATAGCGTTTTAAACTTATCATTTACATATACATATATACCCTTACTTATGCTTAGAGCTAAAATATTGTTTTAAATAACGCTATTAATATTAAAATCTTACCTGTAATAGATGCTTCTGTTAAAAATATTTATATAAAAATTCTTCTATATTCATTCAATGTTGGAAGAAATTATAAGCGAACACCAGTGTGCGTATTACAGCGTTACTTCGTACTTAAGGTATATAATTACTCAGCAAGATGTTTGCAGATGGAAACTCTCTCAAAGAAGCTTTAAAATAGGTGGCATATGACTAACTAATCGGCAGTGGTCAACTTCCCCTGACCCCTGTTACCATAACTGATGATTAAAAAATAGTGAGGCTGTGCTCCAAACACAGCGGAATGGCACTATTTGTAGAGCAAACTTAAAACTAAATTGGAAATTGAATCAATATTCGTTAAGAAATTACTAAATTAGGTTTTACACCAATTTGCCGAATTTTTCCTGGTTAAATTTTTCGTATTATTTTTTACAATGTTGTACTGTTTATTGACAGGCCAATGTACAGTAAATAAATAAAATATACTAATCAAAGTATTGCGACAGTCTAAAATTTGTTTATTAAATAAGAAAAGTTTGCATTGTCATTTTATTAATTAAAATGCTACGGTTTAGTCCTCAACTCCTGTATCCAGTGGTAAATTCCTTGAATTGAATTTCTGCTGCTGCAATTCCCTTCAGGATATAATAGAATTCATCACAGGATGTTCAAAATTTGATAGCCTTAGAAGTAAGTTTAGGTGAACATTTCTCAAAATGAGGTTGGGAGAAAGATTTTTGAATTTCTACCCTTTTTTCTGATCGGAATTAACTACTCTGTCTCAGGGCTTTTGAAATTTAATAATTATAGTCCTGCCTAGCTTTTACTAATATGATGTTAGGAGAAAGAGTTCGATAAATTTTACACTAAGAAAACACCTAAGAAAAGAAAGCTATTCAATCATACCAGATATAACTCTAAACAAAAGCAGCAAGTACTATGTACAAGTATATATATATATAAAATGTGGAGAAATATTGGAATATATATAGTAGATCTGGCAACGGCAACTTCGGTACCGATTACAGAGTACTAATGTAGATAGACCCCTTAACTACATCATCTTAATTCATATATTTAAATTGCAATTAATTATTAGCTGCTTAAATGTTAGTATATGATAAAAAAAAAAAAAATGTTACTGAAAATTTTAAAATGGTACTATAAAAATTAGAAAAATACTTAAAATAAAATGAAAGTGAGATAAAAAAAAATTTTTAATTAGAAAAAAAAAAAGAATTTAAGTTAAAAATTCGGTACAATTAAGGATCAGTTGTTGTTGCTGTTACTTATCCGACCATTCAGGCCCCGAGGGTCAGGTGCAGATACCAGAAAAATTGCTTGCTGAAACGCGTGGAGCATATCTGTAATGATGATCTGAAATAAAATTGATTAGTTTCCCCCCCAAAAAAAAGCTCTTCCAGAACCAAAATTCCGGTAGATTTTTTTTTTAATAGGTCTAATCCTTTTATTTTCTACAGGAAAATACGGTAAAAAAAGGAAAAATAAACCTAACTGTGATTACTATTCGGCAGGAAAGTTTTAGGTGCATGTCGTAGTAGAATAGCGAAAAGAGATGGGCTTAGGTTCGCACCCTCAGCCTTGCGGCCATGGGTCCGTTTCCTTACCCCGGCGGCAGCTCTTCTTGTTTACTGAAGGGCTGTAAAAATTTTAAGCCAAAGAAGTTCTCAGATACGTTATCTAGTAGATCGAGAATGGTCAATGCTAGAGCTAAAAAAAAAAAAAGAAGAAGAAGAAGATGCTGCCTTGAACAGATATGAATCTGAATAAAAGAGCTAATAATTTATATTTTTGAAGCCATCCAATGCCGGTTATATGTGCTAGTATATATATATATATGTGTATATATGTAACATCACGGAAGCTGCTACGAGTTGCAATCGAAAGACAAGTGGTTTTGCTGATAATGGAAAAGACATAATTCTATTTGCTTCCTCTTATTAACATTTTAAAGAAATGTAGTTTGGCCTCTGTTCGGGAAACAACGACAGAGCTACAAAAGGTGTGTACTAGCTTTGGAAATTTCTAAGCATCTGCAGTCAGAGCGAAAAAAAATTATAAACATATCACTAAAAGTGGTCTGGCTGACATTTCGCATTGGAGAAAGCTAGGAGACATGAGTTATTATAGAAGTACATCAAAGTGGGAATATGTGGAACCAAGTTTAACATGGGTTAGTATAGCAACGGAATTCGTTAGTTTTATATCGGAAATTCTGAAAGAGCAAAATGGCTGTTATTACTAATATCCCTTCCCATTAGGGAGAAGGCTGGCATATAGTGCTTGCACTTCAAGTCAGGCTCACTACAATGTGGACAGTGATTTCTGAACTGCTAGCCATAAATGATTTATATTTTTAAATAATGCAGAATTTTTCACAAAATATAACATAATGCAGTGGAGAACAAGTGAAGTTTACAAGCGAAGGAGATATTTCAATAATATATAGACATAATAAAATATCGAACAATTAATGTTGAACAGATTAGCATGATGAAGCAAATTAGGATCATAACAACAGGAATGATAAAAATGTTACAATTTCAGTCATAGAATAGTAAAGCAATTTTCTTGCAAATGCTAAATAAGACCAGTGTAAAAAAATTGGAATAAAAAATTTATTTTCAATTTCAATTTTAACTTAGTTCAAAAAAATTCTTGGAATCTGTAAATTGTCCTTGAAAAATTGTATATTCTTTGTGATACAATTTTTACTTCAAAAGATTTCAGTCCTTCAATCCTTGGTACATTGTTCTGAACAGTCAAAATAAATTTCTTTCCAACATCAATATGCTTATGAAGATTTAAAGTATGATAAGGTACGATATGACATGAAGATTTAAGGTTTATCCATTACAAAAATTTGACAATATTATCAATCTATTATTTATGCCCTGCCTCCTTCTTATTGGCAATCTGAGGATCCACAATGTCGTTTGTCGTTTAAAGGTGTAGGTCGTTGAAAAGGTGTACTTAATCCTATACATCATATCATATTTGCAAATCTTTTTATCAATTTTCAACATTGAACATTATTTTCATTAGTTACTTTTTTTATCATCTTGTACATATGTATTTTCACTTTGACGTTTTATTGAAATTTTAAAAAATAATCAAATACAAATGCAAATCGTTTTATCAATTTTAAACATTCTTTTCATTAGTTACTTTTTTATCATCTTGTTGTACACATGTATTTTCCCTTTGACGTTCTATTAAAATTTAAAAAAAAAGCATTTATTTGTAACTTTATTTACTTTTTTTAACTTTATTTAATGAACTTTTTTCATTTTGATAAAATGTATAATGTACCGTACAAACATAAATTTTAAAAAAGCTTACATAAACATACATAAAATAAAATATACAAATTTTAAAATTTATACGCTAAAGAATGTTAGAAAAAAATATGAAATTGGCAAAATATACAAACACATTTACTCACTGTTTAAGTATTTCTTGTGTACTGCGAACTAATTTCGTAGTCACAAATTGGCACACAAGAGCCATATTTTAAAACCTTAAAAAAATGAAAATACAGTGTATGAAAGCATAATTTTCGTATGATAGTTTAACATGAATTAAATATTAAATTTAAGTATTTGAGGTTATTAATTCGGGTCATATCATGTATATATATATATATATATATATATATATATATATATATATTAACCATTCGTGTAAAATTCATTCTAATATGATAATACTTGATGAAAGAATGCATGTTTTACACCAAAGATTTTGGATAAGTTGAATATAAAATTTTTGGGCTGTTTATTAAATAAATTTTAGATTAATCTTCCACGTGCTTTCAGAAAATTTTTAATCATTTTGGAACATATACGAACTAATTTTTAATAAATTCGAGTTGTATTTTATTCCATTTTTCATGCCTGATATTTTGTATATATTTATATATGGAAATGTTATGTTTTCGAAAATGTATTGGAAATTCCGGCTGTAATATGTTCTGTTGGGTTCAGATCTGGTGATCGGGGATGCATTTTATGACTTCTTTACTGCCGAAAAGATCCGCAATCAAATATTTATGTTAATTTTTCATTAATTATTATCCTGATAGAATTTGGAAAATACTCGGTAGACAGAAATCTTCAGCTGATAATTTAAAAATGCACAGTGTCGTCAATAAATTAGATCTTATCTTCTCCAGCGTGTGATATCCGCTTTCACATTGTAACGCTTTCATCGTAATGTTTAATGAATGTAAAGTAGTTTTATTTTTTGAAACTCTTATTTCGATTTCCTTCAAACTATTGTGCAACCACTGACTTCGAATTTATTATTCGTAAAATATATGGGTGTTGTTTTGGTGTGAGTGGGTCAGCGATGTCCTGGATCACTTTCAACGTTTCTTATTGGTTTATTAGTTTTTTTTTTTTTAATTTTTTATCTAGAGCTGTCCTTATTGATTTATTTAAATTTCTCTCTCACGTGCGCTTAAATTTCTTTCGCGTTCTTTTTTATAAAAATCGTTTGGAATTTTTCATTTAATTTGTTTTCTTTTTTCAATTTTGAACGATAACTGATGAACCTAATTTAGTACATGAATGTGTTTTATTAATATTTTTTTTCTTTCTTTTGTTTGTTTAAGATTGCTGTAATGCGTTTTGTTCTTACATTAAATTCTAAATTTTATGGGTGACTTGTATATCAGCCCAGTCGATTAAAAAAAAAAATTTTTTTTTTGTTTGTTACTTGTTTTTTCATTAGCAAAAATAGCACTGTAAAAAAAAAAAAAATTTCATGTTTCTAGAATTTTCCTTTTTTCTCGATTCTTTACATTAATGAAAATGGAATATGTGCCCGAGTGGAACTTGAGCAAGAATATTAAAAATAAAATAAAATAAAAAATAATATAAGTAATAAAAATATATACATAATAAAAAAAATAGTTGAACATATGATTCTTTTATCTAATCAGAGACATAGTTCAATTATATAAGTAAACACTAGATAAAAGTAATAAAACATTCAAAAACGGACAATTTGTGCTTGAAAAAATATTTCTCGGTGGGAAGCAGACAAATTTAAAACGAATATAAATCGCATACGAATATAAAGCTCTTGTGATAATTCTTTATATTTAAAAATATTCATTTATTTTATTTATTTATTACCCTTAAAAATTCTGAAGTGTTGTTTTTTTGGTAGCGAGATTTTTCCTTCGTCGCTTTTTCGTTTCCTTGACCATTTTTCAACGCTTCTTATTGGTTATTATTTAATTACTTTCAGGAGCTGTTCTTAATGGCTTATTTAAATTTCCTTTAATAACTTTTTTATTCATAATATTTTAATTTCTTTCATGAGTTTTTTTTTATACATAATATTTATTTAAATTTCTTTCACGAGCTGGTAATTATATAATTAAATAATTAAAAAGTAAAAATTATTCTAAAAGGATCGTCTGGTGAAAAAAAGACTATTTCAAGAAAAATAAATCGTTTGATTTCAATATATATATTGAAATCCAAATGATTTATTTTATTACGATTACGATTACGAACGATTACGATATATATATATATATATTTCATTTTATAAGATTGCTATTATGCGTTTTGTTCTTACATTAAATTCTAAATTTTATGGGTAACTTGCACATCGGCCCCATTCGATTACAATTTGTTTATTTACTATTTTGTTTTATTGTATTTATTTATTTTTTCTAAATGGGGAAAACATTACATCTTATAAGCCATACTAGATATTTGAAATCAATTGAAGTTCTTTTTATTTTTATAATCATTTGAAATTTTTCGTGAGACACTATATATTTAAAAATTGAACTATAAATAGGTTTTTTAAAAATTAGAATTATTATTTCTAAAATATTTTTATACATCTTTATTAGTGGAATATTTTTCGATGTTTCCGAAAAAATCCATTGAAATCTTCCATTGAAAAATATAACAAAGAATTTTCATCTGATATTATAAAATAATCTTACTATTTCTTTCTTTTTTTTTTTCCCCTTGAAAATAGCTGCTTTTATAAATTTTTTTCGAAAAACGAGATAACACGAATAAAACAAGAGAGAAAGTTTCTAGAAATTTTTATAAAATTCTAATGGAGGGGACTATATTATATAACATTATTATAATAGGGCAGATAATTAAACAGGAAATTCCACAAACACAATTTATATTTTAATGAATCTATAATTATATAAAAATATTTTTTTACTACAAAAAGATGAAATTCCATTAAAATTTTAAGCAATAAGTACATAGAATTTTCATTGTTTTAATGAAGTCCAGAGAAAACTCTAATATGGATTTCTGATTATACTAATCTACAAAAGAAAAATTGTTTTAAATGTCTTAATGACTAATTTTTATAATATTTTTTTACTTTGGATTTTTTTTGTGATAGTTATATAAATACTCTGCCATAATAGCATTTACAATTATAATAACTAGAGTTAAATATACACTTGGCCAATAAATAAATAAAAAAAAAAAAAAAAGAAAAAAAGAAAGAATACCGTTCATAACTTTTCTGATTATTATTAGATTTTCACTTAAATGGTATCGTTGGAAATGGCTGTAAGGAACTAGCTTATGATAGAATTCAATTGATTAACAAAATTAATTAAGATGGTTAATTAACCGCTAACTCGAAATTTTTCCAATACGGTCACCGAGACTTTTAGCGCAATCGATTCAGCGTGCCATGAATAGTATGTCCACCAATTTTTGTGTCTAAAAGTTAAACTCTAAAAGTTACTTAAATTTTAACTTTTAGAGTTACAGAAAAGGGGGCTATCTATAAAATTCTAATAATTTCATTCATTAAGTGAATGTTATATTACTGTCTTCTAGTTATGATTACTAAGAAAAAAAAGCAAGAAAAAATTTATATGACTTCATTGAAAAACGTTTGCAACGGGCAACGGGCGTACCTGTTACGGAGTTCCTAGGTGGTTTTAAGAACCACAATACCTCCACATCTTAAATTAGTTAGAAAAATTAGTATTAAATGTATTTGCTTCAATTATAGAATATTAATAAAGAAAAGAAAAACAATTTAAAAAATTAGAAAAACATCTCTTGCTTGAGAACAATTAAAGCAAGAGATCGAAAAAGCTAAAGCTAAAGGTACAGTTAAGAGTCCGTTGACAATGCCCAAAAAAAAAAAAAAAAAGATCGAAGATTGAAGTTAAAATTAAAATTTAAAGCTAAGAAAAATAAAATAAAGTAGTTAAGAAAAATAAAATGAACAAAAGTACATAAATAACATTACAAACAAAAACAATAAAAAATAATTCAAATTGGTTATTTAAATAATAATTGCACAGCTTTATTATTTTATCGCAATAAAATCTTTAATGACATCTCTTATATGAGCGATGAATCGTTAAAATGTTTATGCTTTTTTAGAACGGCAGTACTCTGGCGCTCGGTAAATAACTTAAAAAATATAGATTTTTTTTTTTTTTTTTTTTTTTTTTTTTTTTTTTTTTGCATAAATTTACTTTAATTCACAGAAGCATGGAATTTTCTTTCAACTCACATTGATTTTTTTCCAAAAATTTAATTTTTAATATTTTTTGTAACGATATTTCTTCCTTATACTAGATTCTATTTTATAAAACCTTATAACTTCTTGTTGACACAAAAAAATGTTTTTAACAATTTTTTTTTTTTCAATCATTTAAAAGTAAACACTACTTAAACTATTTAAAATAAAATAATTAAAATAATGTTAGTTTTTATAATGAATTTACAATCATTCAATTTCTTAACCATCGTATAACTATTTTATTTCAAAATATTGCATACATCTAATTTTCGCACTCACCATTTTCACCTACATTTGCATTTTCTTTATTGAAAAACACAATGTATCTCCTGTACTTACACGGAGATACATTGATTAAAATTTCCCACAAATTAATATTCAATACTAATAAATATTATAATACTAAGCTAAAGAATTTAATTCACATGAAAAAACAAAAAAGCATGTTAAAATTATGTATCTTATTATTTTATCATGATTTTCTTGCCTCCTTCTTAATTGGTTTGGGGCTTGGTTCATCGCTCTACGGTCATTTTGTGCACACTTTAGGCTAATTAGACCAGAAGCTGCAGTTTTAACGTGGATTCCGAACCACTCACAAACATCCATGCCACCGCCAGGATTCGAACCTGAAGTACCAAAGATCAAGAGCGTTAGCCATTGGCCATCAGTTCGCCCTTTCACTTAGGGAAAAGCAACTGATTACATTCTATTTATGCACATACAACACCGAATTATATTTATAAAATTAATGTGTATATCCTTTAACCATCTATATCTAAAATAATATTTTGATATTTAAATTATAATTTTTTTAAATTTATTTAATTTACCTCCAACCAAAACTTCTATCACCACAGGGGCCTGATGGCCGAATGGCTAGCGCTCTGGCATTCGGTACCACAGGTATCGGGTTCGAATCCCGGCTTTGCCATGGGTGCTTGTAGTGGTTCGAATCCACGTAGGTCCCGGTCCTAATAGGATCGTAGAGCGCTGCGGGGGTATTGTTACTCCGTGGCTTACCATCAAGTTACACGCGCCCTATGGGTAATGCAAAGCGAGTAACATCGGTGCAGCCCTTATGGGAAAGATCACGATCCATTTTGCCAGCTGCATTAGGAAAAAAAAAAAAAAAAAAAAAAACTTCTATCATTAAAGATAAATCTGTAAATATATTTTTTCCGAGTTTTCAACTAAAATTCTGGTATTCATCTTTTTTATTAGAACATGTTCTTACAAGACAGCTTGCCAAATTTACATAAGAGAGTATTGTTTTCGATAAAGATAGGATTGGAATGCTTATCAGTTTAGATATTTTTATTTTTATTATAATCATTATTTAAATTAATCAATAATTAAATCGTCATTAAATCAATTGATTAAATCATCAAATAAATCATTATTTCAACAAAATTTTCATCCGTTTGTAATGTAATTTTAGATGAAGAAATTAGAATTGGAAGAAATGATGATTGGAATGCTTGTTTTGTTTATATTATGTTTTATGGTTAGACTACGGAACCTGAATGGCCGAGTGGCTAGCCTTCTGGAGCTCGGTACTCCAGTTGTCGGGTTCGAGTCCTGGCGGTGCCATGGATGGTTGTAGTGGTTCGGAATCCACTTTAAACCGTAGGTCCCAATCCATCATGATCGTAGGAGGTTGCGGGGGTAGTGTTACGCTGCGTGCGTAGCTTATCTTCAAGCTACACGCTCCTCCTGGGTAGTGCAAGCAAAAGTAACGTCTGTGCAGCTCTTGCCTTAAGGCATCCAAGACAACTGTCTAAGTGTTTGCCAGCTGCATTAGAAAAAAAAAAATTTTAGACTAGATTATGATTTATTTTTAGATTTATATATGCTTATCTTTAGATATGCGTATTTTTTAATTTGTAAATAATTATTTCAACAAACTTTTCATCCAATTGTAGCGTAAATTTAGGTGAAGAAAAAAAAATTCTGAAAGTATTTTTAAATAAAGTATTATTATTTTATTTTTTTTTTTTTTTAGTGAAAAAGATACATTTCATAAAAATTATTTTAGTAAAGAAATTTATTTTCGCCAATTTCCTCTTTTTAACTTAAAAAAAATTTTCTTTTTTAATTTAATTATTATTTTTTTCATTTCTATAACTTGGATAAATGGATTATTCTTCAAAGGATATTCTTTTAAATTTCTTGTAAACTTTTCATAATAATTTGAAATAAACTTTTATCTTAAGATTTTTACGACACTAAAAAGCAACCGCTTAAAAGAAAAACATTACGTTACTAACCGACATTAAAAACCATAAAAATTTTAATATGTTGTAATTCATTTTTTTTTTTTTCATAATGGTATTTAATATTTAATGTTTTTTTAAAAAATATTTTAACAAATTTAACTAAAATTATACTTTTATTTTTTAAAAAAATTTCTTTCAACTGGCTCAAAATTAAAAAAATATATATATAACATTAATTAAAACGGGAAATATCGTTCATTAAGTGAAAACTGCATTTAACTTTTAGGATAGTGAATTTTTGAACCCCTGTATCTCCAATACTTTTAATCAGATGTCTGCAAAAAATGATGTCCTTGATGTCTTTTTTCTTCTAACTTTATAGTTCAGATGTATGAGCGTTCACTGTACCAATTGGAAGGAAAATGCGTTCACTGTTTTGGCAGGAAAAAATATTGAGTATAGGCAGCTTAATAAAACACGAGTGAAGAAAATAAATCATCAGAGACATTATTGTTATCTAAATATGGCTTTTCCGGGTGATACTAAAACCACTTCGTAGGACACCAGACAACAAAAACCTGATCTCCTACCCACTTGGGCTTCAAATTGGCTGGCATTCTACTACGTGAGATTTTCGTAATCACTTAAAATCTTTCTAAATTTCCACTTATTTTCAGCCTTTTATGTACTAGATCAGAATTGGCTAACACAAATTATCTTGCAGGCCACTTTGGAAGTGCATCCTAACTCCGCGGGCCGCATATTAAAATTATATATCCCCATATTAGGTTTACACCCACTAAAGACATTTTTGAGTGGGAACATTGAAACATAACGAGTTTGTGTTTACTATTATTTTTACATGTAAACATAGATAATATAACAATAATGGTACTAAAACGGACATTGCAAAGATATATATCACACTAAAAATGAAAAAAAAAAATATATACATATAAATGAAAGAAAAAAAAATGAAATCGTTAAAAATACTTATTTTACTAATGATATTTGTTTCTCCACACTTTCACTTAGATTTTTGCAAATCGATTTCAATTTCGGTGTTTGTACATCGTAATGGGTGTTTGAGGTGTTTTGTGTTGGATCAATTTCATTTAGAAAGAAAAAAACGATTCGTAGGAGTAAGTTGAACCAAAAGCGCGAACAACTTCAACTGAGACTTGGTTTGCTCTGCTATCAACAATCAACTGTGCATATCTAGGGATGCATCATTGTCACTGAGGTCACTTTAAAGTGAAACATAGAACATGTTTTATTAGATGTTCCAAGGTGCGCGCTCATTATGAGTTCGCAGAATATATTTGATTATTCTGCGAACTCATAACTGTGAACTCTATAAATAAACAGGCAATATCTGTCATATATTCGCAAGAATATTATTTTAAAATCAAAGTTAATTTTTTCTCATAATTTCGGCAGTTCATTTTTGAATATAGGGATGCACTCACAATGTATTTTTAATACCTGGTTTTCGCTACTGGGCATTATGAAATAAACATATTTTGTCAAAGTGTGATAAATCTCACGGGCCGGAAAATATTCGAAAGGGCCGCGGGGTGGCCACCCTCAATAGAAGCATACTGTTGTCTTTTTGCTACCTAAAATGGTTTTTCTAATGCATTCTTAAAAGAAATAATTCACAATTATTTTATTTGATTCATCCAACATTTTATGGTCTCTAACCATCATGAATTCTTATTTTGGGATCTAACAGAAAAAAATCTCCTCTATGTTTTTGGTGAGTGATGAAGAACCTCTAATTTCAGTCATCCCCCCCTTCCTATTATCTGAGAACTTGCCTTTAAGTACAAAATACCCTTTTCAGTCATGGACTTATGGCTTATGAATTATGGACTTATGAATCAGACTTATGACTTTAATACATCTGATGACTTTCACAAAAATTCTCATCAAACTTTGTTTGATATGAAGTAATATAAAAAAGGCCATATCTTTCTCTTGAAATTATTTTTTACGATCCCTGCTATCTCATTTTCACACAAAGCAGCATAATTTTAAGTATCTAAACTTTGGTTTATTATTTTCACCCCCCTTACCTAGGCTATGTAGCATCCTACCAATTAGACTTTGGTAGGCCTCGTGAATGTCACTAACAGCGTATCTAGACTGTAAGCCGAATATCACAATCAGCTTAAGGTCTCAAGTGCATTGCATTCAAGGCCATAACTATTTCGGGTGGCAATGCCCAATCGGATTAGTACCCAGGTGTTTCAAATAGAGAGAAAAACATATCACTTACAAATTATATAACAAGATAATCTGTTAAGCGATCTGTACACATTTATAAAACATACCATAAACAAATTAACTTATTCACTAATATGAAGTTAAAGGCTTTTTTTATTATAAATATGTATTTGGATTCGTATAGAGTTGATTTATGAAGAAGTAATAAAAAAAAAAAAATCTTTTAAAGTCAATTCCTACTTTATTTCGCTATATCGCAGAAAGTCCTTTATAAATAATTTCATTCATTTTTTAAGTGCATCTGGCGCCTCTATGGTTAGATATATGCAACTTAAATCTTAAAAAAACTAAAATTAATGAATTAAATTTAATTACTGAATTAATATTTGAAAAAATTGTATTAACATCCAGTGTCATCCACTGGAAGTTCAAAAACAAATGTATTTGAACTGGAGTGGATGACTAAAAAGCATTTTATGAACGATTGAAAATTTGAACAATATATATATAGGGAGAGTGTGAGCTAATAGAAGGAATTTAAAAAGAGATGGATTTTCTGTTTAGACTCTGATTTTAATGTTATTCAGATCAAAAACTGAAGGTCCACGGAAAGAGGAGAAAGCCTGGCTGGATCTTTTAAAGAAGGCCAAGGTCCGCAACGGGATATCGAGCCAGTTATGATGATGATTGTAATACCGACAAACCAAGCCAAACTAAATCTTTTAGGAAGGACTGTTCTTCCTTTTAAGTCCTGTCCTCCTTCAAAAATGCCCTTCCTTTCGATATGTGAAGACTAATTTGTAAATCAGTAACCGAACCTATCAGTGGTATAGGTATTGGACATGATGATTCGTCAAGGCTATGGAGACGCATGCATTTCGCACAGGAGACCTTGAGAGAGTGCGCCTCTTACGCCCCGTCCAGACGAGAGCACACAAAGGGTCAGTGGCATTCTCTCCGAGGGTTTCCGTCTGACCGCGAAATACAGCTCACGTTACCTCCGGCTGCGTTATCTCTGGCAGCTCACGTTATCTCTGTGACAACCGGACTCTTGCAGGAGTGAAAGTCGAAACACATTATTTTCTGTCAAACCGGTTTTTAATGGGTTTGTAAAAAGCCATTCGTTCCTCATGCGACGGGGCTTTACGGAAACGCGACATGCATATGCAAGCAATAGACCAGGGGTGGCCAACCCAAATGGTCTTGCAGGCCACTTTGGAAAGGCAAATTATATAAATCCCCCATATTAGAATTGGACCCGCTATAGACATTCTTTTGGAGTAAAAATTTGAAATATAGCGAGTTATTATTTTTGTGTTTACTATTATTCCTACATGAATGGCCGAGTGGACTAGCGCTCTGGTGCTCGGTACCATAGGTTTCGGGTTCGAGTCCCGGCGGTGCCATGGATGTTTGTAGTGGTTCGGAATCCCCTTTAAACCGCAGGTCCCGGTCTAAGAGGATCATTACAACGTTTCGGGTATTGTTACTTCGAGTCCATGGCTTATCTCAAGCTACACGCACCTGCTGGGTAGTGCTAAGTGAGTAACGTCGGCGCAGCGCTTGCCTCAAGGCATCCAAGACAACTGTTTAAGTGTTTGCCAGCTGCATTGGAACAAAAAACATTTGCTACATTTAAACATGGATAATATAAGAATAATGATACTTAACGCCCATTGTAAAGAAATTAGAACACTAAAAAAGAACTATATAACTAAAAATGAATTAAAAAAAATAAATAAAAATTTTATTTTTGCAAATCGTTTCTCCATTATTTAGGTAGCTTTGCAAATCATCTCCATTTGGGCCGTTGCAGATTAGCGTCCGTTGTGTTTGAGCGTGTTTTGTGTTGGGTCCATTTCATTTTAGAAAAAAAGGTTCGCACGAGTAAGTTGAACCAAAAGCGCTGACAACTTCAACTAAGAGTCTGGTTTGTTCTGCTATCCACAATCAACTGTGCGTATCTGAGGGATGGTCACTGCGTAACTGATATCAATGAATTTAGTTAATTTTTGAATATATGGATGCACATGGATGTTTTTAATACATTGGTTTTTGATTTAATATGGATAAATATGGATTTTTAATATATTGGTTTCCACTGCTTTGGCCACCCTTGTGCTAGAGGATGATTTGACAAAAAATATTCGTCCAAGGGAAAAGTACTTTTAATTACAATATAAAATGTTACAAATGTTTTTATTGTGCATTCCAGTGTACTCTTTATTATTACCATGCATTCTGTATTATTGTTCATCCTCATCATCATTGGCGCAACAGCCCCAGGGTTGGTCAAGACCGTCTGCCTACTGGCAGATTTCGAGACATAAGACGTTTTTTTTTTTTACGGGGGTAGGATTGTCAGCCCTAATCCGAACAGCCATATTAGACCGGAATCTACACTTTAAAGCGGATTCGAACCATTACAAATATCCATGGCACTGCCGCGACTCGAACCCAAACCCGAACTCGGCCATCAGGCCCCTGTATTATTTTACCATGAATAAATATTACGATATTTTTACTTTGTTACTCTTATTTACAATATTTTTTTGCTTATTTATTTATTTTATTGTTATTTATTTATTTGTTTGTGTCTGCCTTTTCATTGTAAAAAAAAAAAAAAAAAAAAAAAAAAAAAAAAATCCACTTTATTAAAAAGAACTATTAAAAATGAAACTATGTGTGCACTCAAACAATCAAGACATAAAAATATCAAAAATTTAAAATTGGTATAAAAATGAATGAATGAAATGAAATAAAATGTATATAAAATGAAAATAAATGAAATGAAATGAATATAAAATTAATTAAGAACATAAAAATTAAAAACATAAAAATGAATAAATGAAATGAGTAAAAAAATATCAAAATGAAATGAAATAAAAATGCATATAAAATGAAAACAAATTATATAAAATGAAATAAAGATATAAAAATTAAAAACTGACATAAAATGAATAAATGAAATGCATAAAAATAACAAAATAAAATGAAATAAAAATGTATATTAAATAAAAACAAAAAGAAATATAAAAGAAATAAAAATATCAAAAATTAAAGCTGATATAAAAATGAATAATTGAAATGAATAAAAAATATCAAAACGAAATGAAAAATTTTTTTTATATAAAATGAAAATAAATAAAATGAAATGAATATAAAATGAAATAAAAATGTATATAAATGAAAATAAATGAAATGAAATGAATATAAAATGAAATAAAAAATATCAAAAATAAAAAACTGACATAAAAATGAATATAAAATGAAATAAAAATATCAAAAAAAAAACTGACATAAAAAATGAATAAATGAAATGAATAAAAAATATGAAAATGAAATGAATTAAATATGTATATAAAATTAAAATAAATGAAATGAAATGAATATAAAATGAAACAAAATATCAAAAATACCAAAAACTGACACAAAAAGGAAAAATTAAAATGAATAAAAAATATCAAAATTAATTTTTTTAAAATGTATATAAAATGAAAATAAATAAAAAAAAAAAAAGAACATAAAATGAAGTAAAAATATCAAAATTAAAAACTGACATAAAAATACAATAATTTATTCTGATAGTATTAAAAAAAATTTATTTTTTCAATATTTAAACAATGTGTTGTGATGTACATTCATTTGAATATTAAAGCTATTTTTTTCATTCCATAAACATTTCATGCCTTTAATGAAAACTAGATGGCGTTAGTTGCCTTCGTCAATCTTCGAAGACGAGCTTGATTGAATATTTTTACAGCAAAATCAATGGATCACCTTGATAGAAATATTCAATCAAAATAGATAGCGCGTGAAATCCAAACATTTTTTGGGGATATATATATTTTTTATTTTTTACCCATTCTTTGTTTACAATTGTTAAAAGGAAAAACTTCACTAAAACCTAATTTTCTCATCTGAAAATAAACAGGAATTGGAACGAGTTTTTGCATACTGTTTTCATATGCATGAATGCTTACGAACTAGAAACTGTTCGGTAAAATATACTGCATGCATCAAGAACTTTTCTCGTACATCCTTTAAACACTCGCAGGAAAAAAAAAAAAAAAAAAAAAGCAGAGATTAAATCTGAAATGAATACGAACAGAGTTAAAATACTAGAACGTTTTTGCCCTAAAAGCACAGGAACTGATTAATGGTAATTTCCTTTGTGATTTATGTGATAGGATTTTAATCTATATAGTATATATCCTGTAAGTGAAACATTTTTTCATAAAAGAAAGGAAAAGGTATGAGTATTATGTTATAAAACAGGGTGGCCAACCCGCGGTCCGCCTTGAACATTTCTTAAAAATATATTTATGTTATAATGGTCAAAGAAATTGAAAGAAAAAAGAAGTGAAAACCGTTTTTTTAAAAAATGCATTTTGTGTGCATCCCTATATTCATAAATTAACTCTCGACATTATGAGAAAAAAATTAACTTTGATTTCAAAATAGTATTCTTGCGAACATAGGACAGATATTGCCTGTTTTATTTAGGAGTTCGCAAAATAATTAAATTATATTCTGCGAACTCATGATGCTCGCGCATCTTGGAACATCTAATAGAACATGTTCTATATTTCACTTTAAGTGACCTCAGTGACTTAGTGACCATCCTTAGATACGCACATTTTTATTGTTGATAGCAGAGCAAACCAGATTCTTAGTTGAAGTTAGCGCTTTTTGGTTCAACTTACACCTGCGAATCGTTTTTTCTAAAATTAAATTGACCAAACATAAAATACGGCTCAAACGTAATGGATCTGCAACACCCATTACGATGGACAAATACCCAAATTGAGATCGATTTACAAAAGCTAAGTGAAAGAATGGAGGAACAACTATCGCACTAGTAAAATAAATATTTTTAATGATTTCATTTTTTATTTCGTTTATATTTATATGTTTTTATACTTCATTTTCAGTATTATATATTTCTTTACAATGTGCGTTTAGTATCGGTATCATTACTATTATATTATCTATGTTTATATGTAATAATGATAATAATTAATATTAATAAAATAATATAAAAATATGTCTATAGTGGGTCTAAATCTAATATAGGGATGTATAATTTTATATGCGGCCGCTGAGTTATGATGCATTTCCAAAGTGGCCCGAAGATCATTTGGGGTGGACACCCCTGATTTAGATCTTGCTTGAATTATTTCGAAAAAAAATCAATAAAAGTGTTCTTCCATTTTGTTTAAAAAAAGAAAACATTTCAATGTTACTAATTTCTTAAATCCTCAAAATAATATACGTGTTTTAAATGCTTTTTTATTCTATGAACATGCTTTAATTGTACACAAAAACGCTTTTTCTTCTTCTTCATTGACGCAACAGCCCAATGGTGGGCCAAGGCCGTCTGCCAACTAGCAGATTTCGAGACAGTGTTATCTTTTTACAGTGTAGGGTTGTCAGCCGTATGCCCAATGCTCTACAGTCATATTAGACATTGAGGCCGGATGTGCCGAGTGGCTAGCGTTCTGGCTCTCGGTACAACAGGTTTCGGGTTAGAATCCCGGCGGTGCCATGGATGTTTGTAGTTGTTTGGAATCCACTTTAAACCATAGGTCCAGTAGCATCACGGAGCCCAGTCAGACTTCTCTCACCCACATCCTTCCCAAATTGCAAAGGGGCAACTCAGCTCCAGGTACAGTAATGTGGTTTGGTGTAATAGTAGTAGTCATATTAAACCGGAACCTACAGTTTAAAGTGGATTCCGAGCCACTACAAGCATCCATGGCACCGGCGGGGCTCGAACCCTATGGCACTGAGCGCTAGAACACTAGTCACTCGGTCATCAGGCCTACCTCCGCGTTAATTGAGTGGGACAGCTTAGACCACATAATTAGAATAACTGTAAAAGGGGTATCTTAGTTCTAGGCATGATGAAATGATGGGGTGGGATAACAATAGCAATTTGATGCCTCATCTTAGATAATACGTGTTGCCGCATTCATCATCGAAGATCAAGAATCCTCTTTTCTGAGAGCAGTGACTACAACGATGACTCGAGCTCTTTGAAAAGTTAAACTTGCTTTACTATTATTATTATTAAATAAATCCTAAGGATTGTGGGAATTACCTCATTAGATGCGAACCACGGAATATTAGACACGACTTGAAGTGTTTTGCTTTGTAGAAATCAGATACTTCTCACATTAACTTCCACTGTAGTTCTCTGTCTGGCCCAGACTGCTGAGTGACTAGCCCCTCTGGCGCTCGGTACCACAGGTTTCGAATTCGAGTCCCGGCGGTGCCATGGATGTTTCTAGTGGTTCGGAATCCTCTTTAAACTGTAGATCCCGGTTTAATATGACTGTAGAGCGATGGACGTAGGACTGACAACTCTATTCCGTAAAAAGAAAACATCTTCTGTCTCGAAATCTGCAGACAGGCAGAGGACCTTGACCCACCATGAACCGATGATAATGAATTCTCAATGTAGGGTAATCATATAGGCCCATTTATTTAAGCGCTTTTTTTTATTAACGAACGCCATCGTTTTAAAACGCCATAGTAATGCTTTATTTTTACTTCTTTGAATTGATACAGTAATAATGTGAATAATAATTCAGATACGATCTTTCAAGTAAAAATAATAAAAGAAACAAAATCAACATCGGAATATTTTACTCTACGCTCAAACAGGAATTAAATAAACCGGAATAGATATAATTTATTACCAAACCATTTAAGCGCCAAGTGTGAATTGCATCCAATGTAAAGTCGCGTGAAAAAAAATTCTGAAATGGTCATCCTATTTGAAATTTGTTTACTCGAATTTGACTTGGAGAATTTACTCTTTAAGAAAATCGTAAAAAGAGAAAGCATGGATATTTGATTGAAAGAGTCACCTTTATAATAAAAGGCGTCTTCAAATGTCAATAAATAATCATCCTTTACTTTATTTTTTAATAATATACTTTACATTTTTTAATTAATTAATTTTAAGTCTACAGTTTGAAAAATGTCTACTTTTTTAATTGGCTATCATATCTGATATCTGTTCATTCAATTTGAAGAATTTACTCTAAATGAAAATCATAAAAGAAAATGCAATAATATTTGCTTGAAAGGGTCACTTTCTATAATAAAAGGTATCTTCAAATGTCAAAAAAAAAATAAATAAATAAATGAATAAAATCCTTTAATTTATTTTTTATTAATTTGTGTTAATATTTTTTTAATCAATTAATTTTATGTTATTTAAAAAAATGTCTATTTGTCTGAAATGGGTTTACTACTGTTTGATTTGGAGAATTTATTCTAAATGAAGAAAACCGTAAAAGTATGCAATGATATATGGTTGAAAGAGTCTCCTTCTATAATAAAAGTATCTTTAATTATAAAAAAAAAAATCTTTACTTTATTATTCTAATAACATGCTTTAATTTTTTCTTTTTAATCAATTAATTTTTTTAGTCGACAATTTCAAAAAATGCCTATTTTTTAAACTGGTCATCCTGTCTGAAATCTGCTTACTCGAATTTGGTTTGAATAAAATACTCTAAATAAAAATCGTAAAGAAAATGCAATGATATTTGGTCGAAAGAGTTTGGTCCCCTTCTATAATAAATAATCTTCAAATCTCAAAAATAATCTTAATAATCTTCAAATCTCAAAATTAAATAAATAAAATCCTTTATTTTTTTATAATATATAATTTGATATTTTTTTAATCAATTCATTTTATGTCTACAATTTTAAAAATGCATATTTGCCTGAAATTTGTCTACTCAAATTTAATTTGGAGAATTTATTCTAAATGAAAAAAATCTTAAAGTAAAATGCAATGATAGTGTGTGGTTGAAAAATTCTCTTTTTATGATAAAAGTATCTTCAGTTATTAAAAAAAAAAATCCTTTATTTTATTTTTTAATGATATGCTTTAATAATTTCTTTAATCATTTAATTGGCCATCATATCTGAAATCTATTTACTCGAATATGACTTGGAGAATTTACTCTAAATTTTGGTTGAAGGAATTTTTTACTTTATTTTTAAATAAAGTTAATTTTAATATTTATTTTAATGTTTTCTTTAGTTAATTTTAGATCTTTAATTAAAAAATACATCTTTTGATTTTGATTATTATTTTATGTATAGATTAAAAGGACAGAAGCATTTTGGTTCAAAAAAGAAAATTCTGCAATTATTCAACTTTACAAAATGGTTAAAAGAAATAATTTGTTCCTTACATAATTGATTTCATTCTTAATTCCTAAATGAATAATTGGTCTTTTTTTTTTCCAAATGCCAGTCATCCTGACTTGAACCTCAAGTATGTAGCAGTTTCAGCTTAAACCAGGGTGCCATTCATCAGATTTTGCCATCGCAGTTTTGAACAAACGCCTCCCAAAAGTGATATACAGGGGATTACACCCCAGGGATAGTGAGTAATAAAGTTCTTTAATTTTTTTTTTAATTTAAAAAAAATATTTATTTTTATAATTTTCTACTTTTTTTTATTTCTAATGGCTGGTACAAAAGACACAACTAGAGCAATGCAGAACAAAACAACCAGAACAGAACAAAACAATATAAAATAGCAAATGGCAACAGAAGAAAGGTCTATGGAACCATTATTATTATTATTTCTTATATTTATATATATACATTTTTTTTTATTTATTTTTTATTTTTTTTTTATATTTTTATAATTTTGATTATAAAAATTTTTATTTGATTGTTTAAAAAGTTTGGATTATTTGATCTGATTTAAAAAAAAAACGTTAATAATACTGATAAAAACAGTGCACAACATTAAAAATTTTTGTGCGTACGGCATAATGTATAACAGTCCTGAATTCAGGTTGATTTAAACAGAGAAGTGGTTTAAATAATTAAATATATAACGAAATATAAATTATTTAATTTTTTTATTTTTAATTATTTAAACATAGATATTTAAATTTATCGCGTTAAAAAATGTAACGAAATTCAAATTTTTAGCATCTTCTTAAAAAAATCTTCAAATTTCAAATTTTCAATGTTTTTCCCTTTTTTTTGCAAAAAAAAATTAAATAAATAAATAAAAAGTAAAAAATAAAAAAGAGCGAAAGAAAGAGGAAAAAAAGGGGAAAAAACACACACACACATTCAGATTGGCAAATAAAAAATAATTATGTTATAAGCATTATAGTGATAAAAAAAAATATAAAAGATTTTCCTACATTAAAAACCTTTTTTTTTCTTTTTTTAAACTGTTGGATATATTCGAAAATTTATGTATTTATTTTCTCTGTTGCGTTGTAAAAACTACGCATTTCTTTTACAAAATGCTCGTTATATTTTTATCACATAAACATGAAAATGTTGAAAAAGTAATTATTGTTAGTTCGAAATTTATTACTCATCACTTTATTTAAAAATATATATATAAACTAAATATATACAAATACGATAAATTTATTATTCTTTTAATGAGTTTTCAGAAAAGATTGAATTAAGAAATAGATGTCTGGGTTTTTTTATCAGAAAGCATTACCATATATCCAATTTCTTGGAAAATGAATAAACATTTAAGTATACTGATTCTGTTAATTTATCATATTTATTATACTCTTAGTTGCGTAGTTTGTATACAAAGGCTGTTCGTATAGCAATGTTTTTTTTAAATTTATGGAATGTACTTGTTCTCAGAATCTATAAATATTATTAGAATTCTACATTATCATATACATACATTTATTTAAAAAAAGAAAATATTTTATGGGTTTTTTCTGACCTTGTAATATTTTTGATGACGAACTTGTAATCTTCCCTTGCTATAAGGATAGAGAGAGAGCAGAAATTAAAAAGTTTGAATTCTATTGCAACAAAAGCTTCCAAAAATAAACAAAAATTAATTTATGAATGGAAAAAACTCGAAACTAAATAAATTAAATCCATTTACAAATAATGGAAGCACCTGGAACCGTGCGCAATTAGCGTTCAGGAGGGCTGAGGTTCAAATCCACTGGTAACGTCCATTCCAGTTTTTAGAAATGGTCACTCGCTGGCAATTGCGACAACATGAGTAAAGGAGAGTCTTGGCAACTGGCAACTGGCGTACCGATTGCGGAAATCGGACGGTAGAACCCTTAATGGACGGAATGACCCCTTAATTCATGTATATATTTATAGTACGATTTTAATTTGCTGCTTAAGGTTTGTATAAAGATGTAAGATAGTTACTAAAAATTAAAAAAAAATTTTTTTAAAATACTAAAAACAAATGAAAGTAAGATAAAAAATAAAATTTAAAATTAAAATTAAAAGAATTTAAGTTAAAATTCGGTACAATTAGGGGCCAGTTGTCGATGGAATAAAACTATTATAAATGATAAAATTATTATAATATGCTTAACGCGTAGGATTCGTAATGATTATTTGTAAAGTAAAAGCAATTATTAGCCCCTAAAAAAAAAAAAAAAAGGCCGAAATGGAGAGTCTTATGTCGTCGCAAATGCCATCGATTGACCATGAAGGCAATTGTCTCAAATCTACAACAGGATCGATTGCGGTCTGATGGTCAATCGGCTAGCTCTCTGGCTTTTGGTACCACCGACTTCAGCTTCGAATCAAGACGGTGGCATGGATGTTTGTGAGTGGTTCTGAATCCACGTTAAACTGTGCCTGCCGGTCTAATTAGCCTAAAGTGTGCGCAGAATGACATAGAGCGACAAAGCCAAACCACCAGGATCGACAGTCAGTCATCTTGTTGGAGATTTTAGGGTTTTATCTGATACGACACACAAATATGGAACAAGTCAACCTTTGTAAACACATGAGATTCGTCGATGCTCAAAATGGTGACATTTTTAATTTGAAGAATATAGAATTTCGTAGATGAGTTTTCATATGCTAAATTTATAATAATTGATCATACTACTGCTCATTTCATTATTCTGTAACTTTTTTTTAATCTCTTTTATAGTGCTTTTTGTAGTTTTTAAATACTCTTTATTTTTATTTAATAAATTATTTTAGCATTACGATACTTATAAAACTGTATCCATGGCAACAATGCCATGAAATAAAAAAAAAAAAAAAAGACTCAGCCGATTAAGAATACTTTAAAAACCTAAAAATAATAATAGTTTTTCTTAAAATTAGACCACAGTTAATTGAAGATCTGATTTTAAATATTAAACTAGCTTTTATTATTTGATATTTATTTCTTATTTATTTTTTTAAATTGTCAAGTTTATTATTATTATTAATACCATGCCCCGATTATTTTAGAAAACAATATTTTACTGATTTTCTTTTTACTGACTAATATTTAGATAAAATCTTTAAACCATTACGATAATAAGAATATCTATTCCCGCGTCAGGCAGATCTACCCAAGAGATTCGTCGAGCGAATCTTATTTATGAATACAATAAATGCATGACGTAACAAGTAGGTTCGATTTTTTTATTTTATTATTATTATTTCATATGTTTATTTTTTGATGAAGCACATTTGCATAACTATTTTCACTGTCCTTTAAAAATAATAATAAATTAAAAAAGAACTTTTTCCCTTTTCTGCGATAATGTTTACAAAAGAAACCTCCAGTTCCGCCGACCCGGATTCGTTGCTCCTGATTTGCTTGTAAACTTGGCCGCGATGCTCATTCGACCACCAAAGAATGATCTTCAAAATCGTCTGCTAAGTCGGTTAAACGGCTGCCATTCGTGATGTAAACGCTTCGTTATGCTTCGCTCGTTGCCAGCGTATCGTTTCCTTTCTTTTATCGTCTGCTTTTTCATTCTTTTTTATTCGAAATGCGAAAGATGGATTGATTTTTATTCTTTTTTTGAATAAATTTAAATCCTATTTGCTTTATTTTCTCTTCGATTGTTACATGGAGAAAAAAAAAATAAATAATAATTTTGCTGCTAGTAAATTACGTGTCTTTTGACTTAGTGATTTGAAAGTAGATTTGTTATGTAATTTAAATACTTGTTATTCGAGTAGTTTTCAGAGATCTATGAATTTTATTGTTCCAAAAAAGGAAAAAAAAAAATTTATTCTAAACTCAAATTTTTGTTCTTAAAATCATGTTCCAACTGATTCTAATAGAATGGAATACCACATTTTTTTATTAAAAATAATGCTTATTTGTTTTTAATCATGTGTGTTTTAATTTCAAATATATTTATTTTACCGGTTAATATCCTCTTTAATGAAGAAAATTAGTTAATTTAGCTCCAATAATGAGTATTGCTTCTATTTTGCTTAAAAGGAATTTCTTATTTTATTCCTATTATTCTTATTCTTATTTATTTTATTCTTTTTTTTTTCCCCTTTATTTTTAAAGTTTTAAATAATTTTTTCTCATCCTTTACATATAAAGCGAAGAATCAAATGAGCACAAGTTCATTTGGGATTTTTTTTTTTTTTTCCTTTGTACATATATAACTTCAATTCGTGACATTTTTTATGACTAAAATATATAGATTTAAATAATTTTTTAAAATCACATTTACAAAAAACTGATAAAAAGTACGACAAAACATTCAATACGTAATTTGTGGTTAAGGGTCTGAAAAAAACCTGGCAGATACCACTTTGAGTTTCCAAACTGAGGGAGTTCGGTTCCAAACTAGACCCAAAAAGTTCCAGTATCTATGGCTGCAATAGGTATGATAAATCTGTGGGTCGGAAAGTCTCTCTGTTTGGTTGAAAGAGGAGGTTTCAAATAGAAGTGCTTGTTTCATATTGTAACAGCTTTATAACATAATATGGGCGCATTATAGAAGATCTACCTCAGTTTGCAACTTCGATGTTGTAATCAGTTGAATTAAGTAATAAAAAACAAAAGGATTTTTTTAAATCAAAGTATTGGGTCTCGTAAACTAAATTTATTAGTTTAAAAAAGCTTGCATTTAATTAATTTATAAATGTTATTTAATTAAAAAAAAATTTTATAAATAATACTCTTACATAATATATATATATATGAATATCGAAATTAAAAATTAATTTAGAAAGTGTTTCTTTAAATTTATTTATTTTAATTTTATAAATAAAGCAAATTACTACAGAAATACATTAATCTTATACTTAAAAAAAAGCATTTTTACTTTCTTAAAATGTACTTTCAAAGAATAACTTCTCAGATATACTAAACTAAGTCCTGGACTACTTTCAACATTTCTTGCTGGCTTATTATTTTTTGAAATTTTTTTTTTACAAACTATTCTTATTGGTTTATTTTGAATTTCTTTCACAAGTTGATTGGTTAATTTTAAAGTTCTTTCACAAGCTATTCTTATTGGTTTATTTAAATTTCTTTCACGTATTTTTTTTATACAAGTCGTTTGGAATTTTATAGTTTTTTTTAATGTTTTTTATTTAATCTGTTTTCATTTTTTTCAGTATTGAACGATAACTCACGCACATAATTTATTACCTGAATAGGATTTAAAGATCCTTTTTCTTTTTTTATTTGTTTGTATAAGATTACTCTTGTACGTTTTGTTCTTACATTAAATTCTACATTTTAATGGGTAACCTGTATATCCGGCCCATCCGATTACAATATTTTTGTATTACATTTGCTTTTTTAGCAAATATTTTTTTTTTTCTAATGCAGCTGGCAAACACTTAGACAGTTGTCTTTGATGCCTTAAGGCAAGCGCTACACAGACGTTACTCACTTAGCACTACCCAGGAGGTGCGAGTAGCTTGAAGATAAACTACGGACGCGGAGTATTTAAAATATTTAAAAGTATATTATATTTATATTATATTATATAAATATCTAAGAGTATATTTAAAATTTGTATGTTCTTGTTTTTTATTTATCTTTAAAATTTTTTTTATAAAAACCCATTAAAAAAAATAATGGATTTTTTATCTTGTTCGTTTTTATTTTCCATTTTCTAAAATACAACTATAATTAAAATTTATAGTTATAGTTTTTAATTAGTTATTTATTAATTAATAACTATAACTATAAATAATCGTTATTTATTAATTAGTTATTTAGAATACAACTATATAATAATAGTTATTTATTATTATAATTATATTGTAAAATACAACTATAATTTTCTATTTCACTAATTAAAAACTGAATTTCTCAACGATTTTTTTAAAAAATTCTTTACTAAAGGAAGTCAATGTATATTACGTTACAACATTTTTTTTTTTTTTAATTTTTATTTTTAATTTTTACTATTTGCCACAATAAATATTCTATAACAGTATACATTTAATAATTTTAGTATATTTTATATGGGGTCTGAAAGCAATTTTTTTTTTCCTCTTTCAACGCAACAAAAGTGGTTGGAATCTAATGATTCAGAAGATAAGCTGTGAGATTTATTCAAAATTAATCCATAATGGATTTCTTCCATCCTTAAAGTTATGAAAATAATTTTTTCTTTGTCATATAGATGGCGCTGATAAACTTCTTCCATGAAAACCAAATGTTATTGTTTCGTTCAGTAATGAAGCTTACGAATTCAAGAATCTCACACTTAAATGTAGAACAAATATTTAAAAGCGAAAAGAATTAAACTGATGAAGTAAAAAATGAACCTGTACCTAACAGAGCAAAACATAGATATTTAGTACAACCAGAATAAAAACCTGTGATACCGTCAAATTTATAAATCAAATCTCCTCTCTCTCTTTTTTTTTTTTTAAATGTATTTTTAATAAGAACAAGATCGAAAGAATAAAAAAAATTAAAAAAATTAAAAAAAAAAAAAAAAAAATGAAGGTCAATCTTTTTACAAGCAGTAATCATGAAATCGTTTGGTTTTCAGAAGGCTGATTTTTTTCAAATTCGAAAAAAGAAAATAAATAAATAATTTAGATCGAACGCAATTATCGTTTTGTTGTGTAAATATCTTGCAAATATCGATACTTGATTAATTACGATATGAAAAAAAAAAAAAAAAAATTACGTTACTGTTCATTGATTTAAAAATGTTTTCCATTACATTCATAAAAAAAATTATTATCATTAAATTCACTAAAAAAATTGCAATCTAGTTTTCAAATGTAAACTTTTTCACTTGATTGATTTTAGTTGTTAATTAATTGTTATATTGTCAAGTTTTAAATATGCATTAGATATAAAATTATAAGCTTGTTGTGTATTAGTTTAAATCGTGTCAACGAACTGAAAAAGGAGCACAATTAGATTAACTGTTTTTTAATTAATTATTATTTTATTATCATTAAAGATAATTGATTTCTGTTGGTCATCATCGAAGATTAGAATAAAAATATTCCTGTTTCCTCTCAGATTATTTCGCTGATCTCTCTCTCTCTCTCTCTCTCTCTCTCTCTCTCTATATATATATATATATATATATATATATATATTTGGCAGAACAACGTATGCTGAGTTCGACTAGTATATATATATATATATATATATATCTTTATCTATATAATTAATTATTCTGTACGTATGTTTGTCACTGAATTCCTGGCAGCTGGCAACACAGTTAATCTTTATGCCATAAGCAAGCGCTGCACTGCTGTTAATCACTTGGCACTACCCCCACAAAGCTCTACGATCCTATTAGATCGGGACATACGGCTTAAAGTAGATTCCGAACCAATACAAACATTCATCGCCCTCCGGGATTCGAACCAGAAACCTGTGGTTCGAATCCAATGTTTTTAAAGTAGGTGCTGCCATTTGAAATTTTCAAAATCGTGTTACAGTAGCCGTAACTGTTAGAATTAAACTGTTGTTTTTCATATAATTCTTGAGCGCATGCCTCAAAATACCTTAAAACAATGTAGTGGGTAACAGGAAAGAAGGGGAGGGAGTTGACTTAGAATCCACCGCCACGCACATGGTCCCGCTGTTATATCTCTAGAACTAAACGTATTACGATAGCGATCAAAATTTATATTGCTTAAATTTATGAAAAAAATAATAATTTTAAATGAAATGAATTATTCGTTTTATGAAAATGATTTGTTCTATATTTTCAAAAGTATTTATAATTATTTGTTGCGTCGTTGCCAAAACGAAAAATTTGGAATGTGCTCCCAGCTAATGGAAAATATCCAAACTTGCATCGGAAATATAAATAGAATATCGTAAATAATAATAGTTACACGATTTTTTTTTTTTTTTCCCATTTCGGCTTATATTACTGTGTCCGAAAAGTAAGACCAGTTTTCAATTTAAATTTCCCGGGCATAAGGTATTTCTTTTTTTTTCTTTTTTAGGTTGTTGGTACTGTGCTTCGACATCGGTATGAAATTTCAAGTCAAAATATTCATTAGTGGTTGAGTTACGCTTGAATTTGTGAGATACACTAAAACTGATTACTGATTTAAAAATCGCTGGAATCAGTTTTAGCATCTCACTTATGCCGGAAAATTTAAATTGAAAATTGGTCTTACTTTTCGGACACAGTAGTATACTGGTTGTGAACTTTTTTTACTTTAAAAAAAAAAAAAAAAAAAAAAAAAAAACCCCGCATTCTAGGCCTATTAATGATGTCTGTTTATATTTGAATTGTGCGGTAGTCTCGATGATAACTGTGGAGATATGTGTTAAGTGTCTCACATCGATATCACTGCCTTGTGGATGTTTTCCAGATTTCCTCCCAAATGACATGCAAAATGTGTGGCTGTCGCCTCTAAAATTTTTCCCAGAAGGCAATGTCCTCGCTTTAATGATCGTTAATCTATAACCACTGGAATAGTTCAATAAAAAAAAAAATTCTTTCGCTAAATCTCCCATCAATAAACTATTATTAGTTGATAATTACCATTCTTGTGAAATAAAATAACAAATCGTTCGCCATGTTTATATTAGTTACTAAATTAATAATGCAATATTTTTAAACTTTCATCGTGAAAATTAAACAGTTATTTCGTTGCATTTTGATTGTTTTTGTCAAACTAAAAAAAATAATAATAATAATTATTATTATTATTATTATAAAAATTATTTATAAATAATAATAATTATTGTATTTAATAATTTTATAGCAATATTACGCTCTCGCACTCGGTGCCACAGGTTTCGGGCTCGAGTCTCCGCGGTGCCATGGATTTTGTAGTGGTTCGAATCCACTTTAAACCGTAGGTCCCGGTCTAATATAAACGTAGAGCGTTGGGCGTAAGACTGACAACCCTACTCCGCAAAAAGGTAACATCTAAATCTGCCAACAGGCAGATGACCTTGGCTCACCATGGGGCTGTTGAGCCACTGATGATGATGATAATAATAATATTGTATTTATTGTATAATAATAATAATTATGATCATTATTATTATTAATTAAAAATTATCATTATATTAATCTCACTAAATATGGCTTGATTCCTTTCAATCGTTGCTTTCCAAAAAGGTAGGCACGATGGTAAATTGTAAGAGTATATTTGAAGTATATGTGAATATACTCTTAGTATGTATATGTGATATTTTATGTATAATGTATATGTGTATCTTAGTATGTATATGTGTATGACTTATGTATGTATGAATATATGTAAATATTGTAAAAACTGTTTGGTGCAACTAATATGTGAACGTCTCGCATGAATAGTCAACCGCCAGTTGGGAGATTTCTGGGTTTTCTCTCATAAGTCACGCAAATGTGAGTCCATTCCTCTAAAGGTCTTCCCTGAAGATAATAACCCTTTCTATCCATCGATGGGCTATTCGATGCATACTTAATGGAACAAGAAGAGCTCATAGTATTTTTTTTTTTATTATGTACTAGAGACATGGTTTTTGTAAATGTACTATTAATTTATCTGCATTTTTAACGTATCTCTTATAAAATTCATGAAGAACATGATAACATTATTTTACTTTAGAGAAGAAGACGCTTTCGGAGTAGAAGTCCTCGTTGTTAAACCAAAACAAACAGTTAACCCCATTTACAAAAGTAAAAACATTGCTTTGAATCGAACCGATCATTAGCTAACGAATCCCTTCTAAAAGATGCAGATCTCTGTTCAATTCAAAACTCACTAAACGCATCATTAATCCCCAAGAAAGAAGAAAAAAAATAAATAATAACAAGTAACGAGGCTGTAGGTAGCGTCCACTTTTAATCGATATCGATGATCATCGATACGTGTCCTCCCAATTTCACGCAACAGGAAAGAAGAGGATTCCAAGTGGAAAAGAAGGTCACAGAGAAGACATTTTTCTGAAGAGCGAACGTTGTCGCTTTCCTTTTGTCGAGCAACCCTTTTATCTCGCACGACCCACATGCCCGCTGACCTTGTTTCGCGCCCCGCTTTTTTTTTTTTTTTTCCCCCGATGCTCCTGACCACCCTTCAAACGATTCTCTTCCACCCCCTCCCTCGCCTCTTTCGAAAGGTGCCCAAGCGAAGCGGAGATTGACTCCTTCTGAGAATCCTCATCTTCTATTTTCAGAATGGTTAGAAAAATGAAAAAAGATGGCGCCACAATCTTTTAGAGATCGTGTAAAATATACTTTCCGTGTGTTTGTCTTGAAATTGAATTTGTCGAGCGAAATTCTTTCTAAAGATATCATTGAAAATTGTTTAAATCATTAATACGTTAACTACCACTGAAATTCGTAAAATTATTTATTACATTCGTTCCGTATTAAGAAATTTTAAATAAATTGATTACATTGGTATATTTTTACAATAATTCCACAAACCATACAAACATATGAAATGATTGATGATAAATAAAAATAATTTTGATTGAAATAAGTTTAATATATAAATATAATGCAATAATTAATTAATTAACATTAATCAAGCAAGGGCTTTACAACTATTATATACTATCTTTATCATTTAGTAATTTGTGTTCTTAAGTCTTAAGGGACATGATACAAACTAATTACCAAAAATATGGTACAAATTCCCAAATTATTTTTGTCCGAATTTATGGTATATATTTACAATAATTGAATCTCAATTACATAAAGTAAGTTTACTCAGGGTGTATATTTACAGAATTCAAAATACAAATTAATTTCTATTGAGGTGAGACCTTATCAATCTAAGTGTTCTTGGTAATATATTTTAATCGATTTGGTACTACATTTGATACTTTTGTACAACTTTTGATACTTTTCTTAAATCCAATGCAACTTTCAACAGTTAACGTATTCATACAATAAAAAAAAAAAGTTTCTATTGAACTTCAAATATTTAAAAATACTTAAATTAATAAAACCATAAATTATTTATTCTTGCGTAAATAATTATTGCATGAATAAAAAGAAACAGGGCTCTCAGGGATGGGCTAACCTTTTCGGTCGCGGGCCAAAAATCGAAAAAAAAAAAAAGTTTGGCAGGCCAAGATAAATTTTTCTAAAATTTTAAAAACAATATACAATTTTAATAGGTTAATGAGATGAATGAAATTGCGATTTCATTTTTAAAAGTTTTTTATATTGAGGTTCGAAGTGAGATGTACTGATTCTGAGGAACGAGGCTAAATGCTCATCTGTCAGTCGACTTCTGAAATAATTCTTTCTAAGGTTCATATAGTTAGTTTAAAACACTTGTTCACATATATAAGATGAAGCAAACATAGCACTGAATTTCTGGAAGTTAGATATTAATTTTGGGAAACTTACTTTCGATAATGATTTGTAAAACTTTAACTCTGGCACGTTTAGAAACAACTGCTTGAGTTGATTCTTAGATTGCAATTCACTTCATTCAACCTGCAAATCCGACCTCACTGCTTCACAAGTTACGTTGAAAGGCATGGTAAAAATATCCAAATAGAGAAAGTAAAAGATCATCAGTCATTTGAAAAAAAAGGAAGAGAAAAATAATATTTAACCAAAGTAGAAAAGGAGATTGATATATAAATATATATTTCCTTTAATTTGTCTCGGACCGGCAAATTAGGGCCTCAAGATCAAGAGGGGCCTAGATTAAAATTGTTAGCAAAATCAGAATGACACTATTCTAAAAACACTAAATACTGAAATACTGAATCAAAATTAAGGAGAAATTCTACACATATGAATAATAAACAAACATAATAAGTAATTTACAAACTTAAAAATGGGAGGTGAAAGGGCCTCATAAGTGGAATAGCCTAGGGTCTCTTTTCATCTAAACCGGCCCTGTTTACAAGTAATTGCAATTTCAATTAAATAAAGAGTAAGTTTATTGATGGTGTATATTTACAGAATTCAAAGTATAAATTAATTTCTATTGGCTTGAGATATTATCCGACTAAGGGTTCTCTTTATAATATATATATAATTTAATCGATTTGGTACAACTTTTGTACAACTTTTGTATAACTTTGATATGTTTTTTAAAATCCAATACTACTTTCACCAATTAACCAATTCTCACCATAAACAAAAAATTTCTATTTAACTTCAAACATTTAGGAATACTTAAATTAATAAAGGTATAAATTATTTATTCTTATGCAAATAATTATAGCAAGAATAAAAAAGAAATGTGCTAACTAATAAACGTTAACTTTAAATTAATGCGTTAACGCTTTTAAATATAAGAAATTCATTTTAGTTTTACTATTAATTACGTATTAATTTATCTTTTGTTGATTTTAATTAATTTTAATTTAAATTTACAAAATTAAGTGATTTATTATACTTTCTTTTTACAAATAAAAACTGTTAAATTTTGATAAAAGAACTACTAATAACTAATGCTAACTTTAAACTAATACGTTAACGCTTTGTTAAATATAAGAAATTCATTTTAGTTTTACTATGAATTACGTATTAATTTATCTTTTGTGGATTTTAATTAATTATAATTTAAATATATAAAAAAAGTGATTTATTATATTTTGTTTTTAAAAAGAAAATCTATTAAATTTTGATAAAGAAATATTTTCAACCTTTGAAATACGTGGAATATATTAAAGCATATGATAAAAAGCAAATAAATAAATATAATGTACAATATTTTCTAATTTATTATGAACTAGCACGTATGATCCATGTTGCCCCGGTTTTGATGAATGACAAATATATTTTACTTGAAGTTTCGTTGAGAAAAAGATAAAATAAAAATTCCTAAATTTGAATGTAAATAAATCCACGAGAAATATATTTGACACATATTCAAACCTATTTCAATTTATTTGTATATATATATTAAATCTATTAATCATTAATTAATTTGTTTATTATTAGTTATAGTAATAATATTGTAGTTATTATTTAGTAATAATAATTTCATTAATAATTAATTATTACTTGATTAATATTAATTAACTAATTTATTTATTATATTTATATATTAAATTCATTTCAATCAAAGTTTTCAATGTAACCCTTTTGGACAGCGACCAGGGGGAAGACCGAAAAAGAGATGGTTCGACTGTTTAGACTATGATTTTAATGTTATTAAGATCAAAAAAATTGGAGGTCTACGGCCAAGGGGAGAACAGCCTGGCTGGATCTTTCAAAGAAGGCCAAGGCCCACAACGGGCTGTCGAGCCAGTTATGATGATGATGATTTCAATCAAAATTATTTTTATTTATTTCCAATCATTTCATATATTTATACGATTAGAGGAACCATTGAAAAAAATATACCATTGTGATCAATCCATCTAAAATTTCTTAATACGAAATGAATATAACAAATAATTAATTAAATAAATACTAATAATAATAATAAAGGTATGAAATTAGAGACATTAAAAATAAGTTAAAAAAAATCAGCATTTTTTTTTTAATGCATATGGAATCTCGCGGTCTATTTACTATATACCACGAACAATTATTGCCTTCTGGTTGAATTTTCACAGGTAGGTGAGAAAGCCTGGGAAAATACCACCTAAGAAGATAATGATTACTCATACCAGACACTCAACGTCACAATTGCCATAGAGTTTCTTTTTCTTGTTGACTAACTACACTTGTTGCATGAAAATCAACATTAAATAAATAAACACATTAAATATGAAAATTAAAACTGGTGCTCGATAACACAGGTTTCGGTTTCGAGTCCCTTTGGTGCCATGGATGTTTGTAGTGGTTCGGAATCTACATTAAACCATAGGTCCCGGTCTAATAGTATTGTAAAGCGTTGTGGGAGGTAATGTTGCTTGCGTTCGTAGCCTATTTTCAAGCTACACGTGCGCCCTGGGTAGTGCTAAATGAGTAACAGCGGTGCAATCCTTACTTATGGCATAAATATAACTGTCCCTGTATTGAGAACTGCATTAGAAAAAAATTAGCTATCATATCATCAGCGAATGTGGTATTTGGATATTTCGCTACAGATTTAGCAAAATTGGCATCAGCAATTTTTCAAATAATAGGTTCGGAACAAAATATATATATATATATATATATATATATATTCACTTAAAAATATATAGATTTCATATATCAACTTTATCTCGCAATTAGTAGAAAAACCTGTATAACTAAATATTTTACAAAATTTTACTATAAAAAATATAAAAAGTATGAAAGAGTAGTGTTGTCTGACATTTCTTGTGAATTTTCTCAATAAACAAAGTGTTATAAATCCATTTTTTACCCTTTGTCAAAGTCGTTATTTTCACTTGTAATGAATTTCTGAAACCTTCTATTATAATTTGCATTAGTTACTCATAATTACTAGACCTAATTAAATTAAATTGCTAGTACTGAATTAGGGTGCTAGCAGTTAGGAGTACTAGCAATTTGCACTTTATTCACAAGTGTTAGCACCTAGTTCAATGCTAACTATTATGATCCAGCGTTACAATGGTCCCAGAGAATAATACATTCGTATTTTTGAAAATATTGCTAGAAAAAAAATGTTAATAAAAAGGAATGAAGAGAAAACTTTCAGGAAATAATATGGGAAACAAGATTAAAAAAAAAAAATGTTAAATAAGAGTTTTCATCATTCAAAACAATAGATTGCCTAATATCATCTCTTATTAACCAATAATTTTGTTTAGGGACATTTTAAAATCAATATGGCAATATTATCAGTACAGCAAATTTAAATAGAATGTTAAAAGTTATGTAACGAAATAACGCATATATAATTTAAGCCATTATAGCAAAATGGACTGATGGCCAAGTGGCTAGCTCTCTGGTACTTGGTGCCACAGGTTTCGAGTTCGAGTCCGTACTGTGCCAGGGATGTTTGTAGTGGTTCGGAATTCACTTTAAAACCGTATGTCCCGGTTTAATAAGACTATTGGGCGTAGGGACAGCCCTATCACATAAAAATAAAACATCTCCTGCCTCGAAGTTTGCCAGTAGGCAGACGAACTTGGCCCACCATGGGACTATTGCGCCACTGAGGATTATGGTAAAATAAAAATAAAAAGTGAATATATATAAATTTAGAATAGAAAAAAAAAAAAGAGTTGTTTTTAAACTCTGCGGGCGCTGACTTTTTATGGGGTAGGGTTGTCAGCTCTACGCCCTGCAGTCATATTAGACAATGATCTACTGTTTAAAGGGGATTCTGGACCACTGCAAACATCCATGGTATCACCGGGACTCGAACACGTAAACCTGTGGCATCCAGCTCCAGATCGTTAGTCACTCGGCCATCAGTCCCTAATTTTAATGTATTTATGTAAAAACTATCTTTGTCTTGCCATCTTTTAACATTTTAACTGATTAAATAAATAATATATATACACTGAAGTGACAAAAGTCATGGATAGCAATATGCAAATTTTCAGATGGCAGTAGCATCGCGTAGAACAGGTATAAATGCGCAGTGCTTTCGCAAAGCTTTCATTTCTGTTCAAGTTATTCCTGTGAAGAGGTTTTGACGTGATGATGACCGCACGACGGGAATTAACAGACTTTGAACGCGGAATGTTAGTTGGAGCTAGACGCATGGGTCATGCCATTTCGAAATCGTTAGGGATCAACATTCCCAGATCCACTGTGTCAAGAGTGTGCCGAGAGTATGACATTTCAGGCATAACATCCCACCATGGACAGCGCAGTGGTCGACCGCCTGCACTTAACGACCGAGACCGGCGACGTCTGCAAAGAGTCGTAAATTCTAACAGACAAGCAACACTGCGTCAAATAACCGCAGAAATCAATGTGGGAGGTACAAGGGACTTGTCTGTTAGAACTGTGCGGAAATTTGGCTTAATTGGGCTATTCCAGCAGAAGACCGACTCGAGTGCCTTTACTGACAGAACGACATCCCTTGCAGCGACTCTCGTGGGCACGTGAGCATATCGGTTGGTCCCTAGATGAATGGAAAACCGTGGCCTGGTCCGATGAGTCACGATTTCAGTTGTTAAGAGCTGATGGTAGGGTTCAGTGTGGCGCAGACCCCACGAAGCCATGGACCCAAACTGTCAGCAAGGCACTGTTCAAGCTGGTGGTGGCTCCGTAATGGTGTGGGCTGTTTTTTCATGGGATGGACTTGGTCCTCTGGTGCGACTGGACCGAACATTGACTGGAAATGCTTATGTTCAGCTACTTGGAGATCACTTGCAGCCATTCATGGACTTCATGTACCCAAACAACGATGGGATTTTTATGGATGACAATGCGCCATGACACCGGGCCACAACTGTTCGCGATTGATTTGAAGAACATTCTGGACAATTCCAACGAATGATCTGGCCACCTAGATCGCCCGACATGAATCCCATCGAACATTTATGGGGCATCATCGAGAGGCCTGTTCGTGCCCAAAATCCTGCACCATCAACGCTTTCCCAATTATGGACGTCTATCGAGACAGCATGGCTCAACATTCCTGCAGAAGACTTCCAACGACTTGTTGAGTCCATGCGACGTCGAGTTGCTGCACTTCGCCGGGCGAACGGAGGGCAGACACGATATTAAGAGGTATCCCATGACTTTTGTCACTTCAGTGTATATATATATATATATTTTGTTTCTTTTTTATTGATCTTTTAAAATTTTCTTGATTCACATACCATAACAAACAAAGAATATTTTAAAACCTTCTTATATAATCAATATTGGAAGAGAAATTACCTAGGAATAAAATAAATCATAATCAAAACAACTACAATGCATTATTATTTTCACAAATGTTCAAATTTGTGTAAATTCCAAATGATGTACAACTAATTAATTTTAAAAGGAATTAATATTTTATTTTACCTGTATCAATAAATCAATTTAAATGATTCGTTACCTGTATCAAAAAATCAATATTCAATGACTAAAAATGATACGATTTTTTTTTTTTAAAACTATTCTATTTGATAAAATTGTTACTCATTGTATGTTTTGTCTACATTTAATATATTCAATCTATTTAAAGTCAAATTAAAAATTAATTTAAACCCAAATTAAAAATCAATTTAAAAGCCAAATTAATTAATTTAAAACCCAAATTACAATCAACTGCAAAAATTAATTATTCATAATAAATAAGAAATTTTCTTTGTTTGCTTCCTTTTCATAATTTTGTCTAAAAAAGGATTTTAATTGTAATAATTATTGTTTCTTTAATTGTAATTTTAATTATTATTAATTATTTATTTATTGTTTTAATATTTAATAAAAAGTGTTTTGAATGAGCAGATTGTTTGAAAATCGTTTGTTTATTTATTTTTTATTTATTTATTTATTTAGGATATTGCAATTACGTGCTTATATTTTTTTAACATGGAATAAATCTTCAGTAAATCGTTATGGAATTTTTTTTTTTATTAACATTGTTTAAAAAATTTATAATAATTTTGTAGTTTTCGTCATTTTAATAATTATTAATTGTGAAAACTAAAAATCTTGAATCATTCCATTAATTATAATATAATAATTTTTAGTTTTCACTTCAAATTCGAATACCTATAGAATATACCGATGCTAGAACAGCCAAGTAATTTAATATTCTAAAATGAAAACGATTTCACGCCTAAATTTCTGTAGCATATCTAAAAACGTCTTTGTTTTTTTTAAAGTGATATTTTTTTTTTTTTTACTTAAGATTTCTATTATAATTTTGAAGAACGATTTCCATATAAAATATGTATGTTCCTTTAAAAATATAATAATATAGTGCAGAATTTTAATAATTATTAATTGTGAAAAACTTTAAAATCATCAATCATTTTCATTAATTATAGTATAATAATTTTCAGTTTTCATTTTAAATTCGAATTCACTACAAGGCTAAGTGTTAGAACAGTCAGATGGAATATTTTAAAATGAAAACGATTTTACTCCCAAATTTCTGTAAAATATCTGGAAACGTCTTTGCTATTTAAATGTGATATTTTTTTTTTAATTATTTACCTAAGTTATAATTTAAAAAAAAAAATGTTTGTTAATTTATTTATTTAGTGAATTATAATTACATGCTTTTAATTTTTTAATATGGAATAAATTTTCAGTAAATCATTCTGAAATTTGTTTTTTATTAACATTGTTTTGAAAGAATACAAATATAATAAATTTCCGTTTTCATTTCAAATTCGAATTCCACTAGAAGGCTCAATGCTAGAACAGTCAAGTTGAATATTTTAATATAAAAATCATTTCACCCCCAAATTTGTGCAACATATCTGGAAACGTCTTTTCTATTGTAACATGATATTTTTTAATTAATTACCTAAAATTTCTCTTATAATTTTGAAGAACGATTTCCATATAAAATATGTATGGTGCATAATTTTAATAATTATTAATTGTGAAAATTATAAAATCATCAAACATTCCATTAATTATAGTATAATAATTTTCAGTTTACATTTCAAATTCGAATTCCACTACAAGGCTTCAGTGGTAGAACAGTCAAAATGAATATTTTAAAATGAAAACGATTTCACTCCCAAATTTGTATAACATATCTGGAAACGTCTTTGCTATTTTAATTTGGTATTTTTTTAATTAATTAGTTAAAATTTCTCTTATAATTTTAAGGAATAATTCCAATTAAAATATGTGTCTTTAACCGGTTTGTTACGAGACATAGACTTAAAAAAAAATATTTAAAAATATTTTTCCGGACAAAAATCCATGGAAAGGAAAAAGTAGTTCACGATTACCGCCTCACTTCAAATATTTCACATCTGCCTACAGCATTAATGAAAAACATTCTCCGTAGGTCAGATAATGTAGAGGAAATAATATGCATGAATTAATAAAAAAAAAAAATTATTTATTTATTTTTTATTCCACCTAAAAAACCTTTTATCTTCTGATAAGAATCTTCAGCGAATATTTAAATCCAATTTTCTTGATTTTTTTTTTTTCTCGGTCAGAGAAAGACGAAATGTACATCATTGCGTGAGAGTAATCGTTTGGGAGACACCCCATCCCAAATGCGCGTGCCATCTCGAGACATTCCACCCCTCCCCCTCTTTTTTACCTTCTCTCCGCGAAATCGTTTGGCTCGCTTGGAGATGAGTTCAGTTCCTGCAGCTGACATTGAAAATCATACCCCGAAATGAGGTCATTCGCAAGTGGGTTTCCGTACCATTTCATCTGCTCGACCCACATTCGACAACTACACCCCTTCTTAACGTTCTTTTCGAACGAATTTCTCGATTTTCCTTTTTATTTGTCCAACTTTTTTTCTTTTTTTTTTCCTCCCCATCCCTTTTCAGTTCCGCAGATCATCAAGCGCTGTCCCACATACGCATTCTTATTTAGATATATATCGTTTCCAGAAAAGATTGTGAAGTGAAATGAAAAAAAAAAAAAAAAAAAAAAAAAAGAATTTGAAAAGGAATCTATCTTGGAAGGATCAAATATTGAATAAGAACATTGCAGCATGGTGTAATATGCAAAAAAGAAATTTTAAAGATGCATTTTTCCAAGATTTATTTAAAAAAAAAAAAAAATGAAAAAATTGGAAATTGAAAAAGTTAAGATTTAAAGAAATTTTTTTTTTTTTTTTTTTTTTTTGTAAGATTCATTTGAATTTTTGGATATTTCATATTTTACATACCAGAGAAAAAAAAAGCTATATGATAATTTTTGCAAATAATATTACCAATTTTAGATTTATTTTTCATTAAGCAATGACTGCTTTGAAAGTATTTGAACTACAGTTCGAAATCGTTATTAACGATACTGCATTTCCGTGCGATTGTTGTATCTGGATTAAAATTTAAAATATACATTTTTGTTTTTATTGTTACATGGATCTTGATTAATTGATATAAATATTAATTTTTCTATTGAAATCCGCTTTTTTTAAAAAATATATATACATATACCTGAAAAAAGATTGTAAAGTGAAATGAAAAAAAAAAAAAAAAAGCATCTTGAAGGATAAAGTATTGAATAAGAACATTGCAGAATGGTGTAATATGCAAAAAGAAAATTTTTAAAGATGGATTTTTCAAGATTCATTTTTAAAGATAGATCTATAGAATTTGAAAGGATTTAAGACTAAAAAGATAACATTTTTTTTTTAAGATTCATCTGAATTTACGTGGGGTCTCACGGAAGGAAGGACGCAGGGGACGGGGGGGCAGCTTCTGTTGCAATGGTTGGCAGAAGTCTAACTTGGCTCCGTGAAACTACGGTTTATCGCTCTATGGTCATTGTGTGCACACTTGCTAATTAGACTGGTATCTACAGTTTAACGTGCATTCCGAACCAACAACAAACATCCATTCCATCGCCAGGATTCGAACCTGAAGCCTGTGGTACTAAACATCCGAGGGCTAGCCAATTGGTTATCAGTCCGCTCGCTGAAGGAGAGAGTGCCTTCCGGGAGGACTTTTAGAGGGAGCTAACCCCGCATTTGTGTATTGTATGGGAGAAAAACTCGAAAATTTCACCAGGTGTCCGACTGACGAGGAAAGATGCTAAACATCCCAAACGCCATCGAGTCTCCTAATTTTTGAAATAGTGTCTACAACAAAGCCTGCAAAGCGATTGAACCGCCGCCCATTCTCACCAGTGGGCGCGCGTTGCCATTGAGCAACGAGTCTGGCAGATATTCAAACTCACATTAATCATCTGAGATTCCCTAGTAAGTGTACAAGAAAGAAATGAAAAAAAAATATCTTACCGGAACACTTTTCAAGAAAAGCTAGACCATATGAGTTTAAATATTAGAAAACGAGGAACGAAATCGAAAATTCCGTTGACGAAAGCGAAACATATCTTAAAGCTCATGCTAATACCAATGTTTTAATTGAATTTAGTTAAGTTCAGTGGTGGGGAATCGGTTAAAAAAAAAAATATGACTCTTTATAAAAAAAATTATTCTTACTTTTCAATATTTTTAAGAATTAATGTAAAAATGAAATGTTAAGGAGATTATTCAATTGTACTACATTCTTTCCTTAACATAACTAGTAGCAAAGATAGTGACTGCTTTACCAGTAAATCAGCTTAGTGTTCAAAACATCTCTCAGCACTGAGGCTTAAGAAAAGCTATTGATCCACAATGAAAGAAGATCTTATGGAAGCTGTTCTGCTTTTTTGAGAATAAATAAGAATTAATCGAAAAGATTAATAGAACAAAGTGTATAAATATAGCATTTTTCTGATTAAAAACATTCAATTTTCTTTCGCTTATTTTAATCTGTTCTTTAATACTATGGTAGTTAAAACTTTAGAGTTGTTATTTTTATAGATATATGCTTATTTATTTTTTTTTTTTTAAGAACATTGAGGGCACACAGGGATGCTTTTAAGTGAGTGCAAATACTACGCTTCTTCGTCTTCATTGTCGCAACAGCATGCCTACTGGAAGGTTTCGAGACAGGTTTGGTTTGTCGCTCTACGATAATTTTTGCGCACTTTAGGTTAATCAGACCGGGACCTACAGTTTAACGTGGATTTCGAACCACCAACGAACATCCATGCCACCACCAGGATTCGAACCTGAAGCACCAAAGGCCAGAGCTCCTAGTCAATTGGGCCATCAGGCGCTGACTGAATACTGACTGCATTACTAAAGAAGTAAAATAACTGATAGTAAAATTACTTTACTGACGTCCGAGTGACTAGCGCTCTGTGTCACATGTTTCGTGTCGAAGTCCCGGTGGTGCTATGGATGTTTGTAGTGATTTGGATGTATAGTCGATATAGGTTTCCGGTATAGGTTTGGATGTTTATAGTGCTATGGATGTATAGTCGGAAACCACTTTAAACCGTAGGCCCCTGTCTAATATGACTGGGGAGCTGACAACCCTACCCCTCAAAAAGAAAAACATCTCTGCCTCATACTAAAAATAAAATTGATAAAAAAATAATATTTTGTACATTTGGCTTTGAACTATGGGCCTGATGGACGAGTGACTAACGTGTTCTGGGGCTATGTGCCCCGGGTTTCAGGGTAGTGTCCCGATGGTGTCATAGATGTTTGTAGAGTGTCTGAAACTACTCTCAAATCGTAGGTCCCTCATAAGCATTGGGACGTAGGGCTGACAATCCTATCCCTGTAAAAAGGAAACACCTCCATTTCGAATCTGCCAGTAAAGGCATTCTGGCCAATGGCCAACATGGGGTTGTTGCGCCAATGAAGATATCTGGATAGAACAGTATACCGAAAAGCAATATTGCTTTCGGTCAATTAGGCAATTCCTCTCATTTGCATGTTGTGCGAGAGAAAATTCGGAAACTTTCACAAAGCAACCTAGCTGTTCTGCGACACGTTTACAACAAAGCGTTGTCCCCCATCAACAACATCGATTCTCCTGCGCCTACAATTGATGCCACCAATTGAACGAACCTCCTGTCTGCTAGCTGTACACATTAAGCATTTCGGAGCCACGGTGCCAAAACTTTCTGGAGAAACAGTTTGTCTCCAATTTTTATCTGTACAATCTTTATTACAATATTTACAATCAATGATATGTATAATAAAAATAATTATGTATACATTAGAAGATTTTTTTCAATTGTCATTGCTGAGGAATTTAATACAGGTTTGGCAAGTCATTTAAACCTTTTGCAAAGGCAAATTCAAACTTTTTATGTATGTACGTTTGTATGATTACATGTAGATATGTATGTTTGCGTTCGAGTAAGTAAGCTTGTGTGTTCGCGCACGTGTACATGAACATGTACGCCCTATCTACTGGCTCAAAGCCGTACATACGTGCATGTTCATGCACACATGTATGTACACGCCTTTGAGCACGGCAATGTATTTGTGTTCGTGTGTTTATTCATATGTATATGTGTGTATCTGAATTCGTGTGTATGATTGCATGTATGTGCACATATGTTTATATATGTACACACATGGTCGAGTGAGTGTATATAAAAATGTGTATTAAGCATATGTGTGTATACGTGTTTTGTATGCATATATGTGCATGTGCATTATATGTATGCCTATGTATGCGTATGAATGTGCTTTCGTATGTGAATGTATGTGCACGTGTATATTCATGTACATGTGTATATGCGTATGTGCATGTATACACATAAGATATGTGGACTGCATTTATGCATGCACATGTGTATGCTTGTCTATATGTGTGTATGAACATATATATCGGACGTGTTATGTGCATAAGTATGTGCACATAAGTGTGCATGAATGACCATGTGGACGTGAATTTGTTTATACATATGGGAATGCGCGTGTTGGAGTATGTGTATATGCACACAAACATATGTATATATGTACACAAACACATATGTATATATGTACGTAAACATATGTATACACTGAAAACACTAGTGCGCTTATGTATATCGAAACACAAAGGTAAACTCATAATTCCATACACGCTTACAAATGTATATGCATACATACGTGAGTAAATATGCAGTTGGCAAGTTGAGAGGCTTCATGCATATTTCACATGAACATTTAAGTATGCATCTTTACTCATAACAATACGTCGCTACTCATAGAAAAATACATATTTATACGTGCGTATGCATGGCATGCGTCTTTAAGAAACATGCACATATGCATTTATTAAAAACTTCAAATTGAAAAAGTTTGTCTGATTTGCAAAAGTTTTCAAAAATGTCTTGCCAAATCTGTAAAAATAAATTTAAATTAAAATAAATAGTTCTCATTTTTATTTATCGAGTAGGAAATTTGAAATAAAAGATAATGTACTCATTTATGTAAGTGTACTTTTAGGTATATGAAATGCGTAACAGAGTTTTCAAATATTACATCCGCTGTAACTACTTCGGCAAATTCAAAAATTAATTATAAATTTACAATTTAGGTTCAAAGTATATTGTACAAAAATAATTTTTTTATCAATTTTGTAAAAAGGCAAAAAGACAGCTATTATTAACATTTTAAAAGTTTAAATTAAATTTTTATTTACCGTTTCTCAATGCTTTGTTTTGCAGATGCAAATATTCTTTTGTACAAATACAAAAATTGCGAAAAATACAAATGCAAAGATTTTCTTTAATTATTAAAGATTACAGATCTTTGGAATGCACTGATTTACGTAAATTATTTTATTATTATGGTTAAATTAGTAATATAATACTATTAGTAAATAAAACTATTTTACTATTTTTTATTAATAGTTAAAATTAATTTTATTAATACTAAAATTATCTTAAATAATAGTTAATAAAAACAATGGCGATGCTTTTTATAGCAGTTGTTGTTTAAAGGCTTGGATATTTATCTCACTTTATGACCCTGTGATTGTAAAAGTTAATGGGAGAGACTTTTCATACAGTGCTCATCATTTGCAGTGTGATGAGTACTTATGATACTAAAGGGACAATTAATTGAAATTATCACTTTGATTTCTCTTTTCTCTGTTTCAATTTAATCATAAATTTCAGCAGATGTTATAATTTTTGCAATTCAAGATCAAGGTTAAAACTATTTTTCAAAACGTGAAGCATATTGATTTTTGTATTGGTCGCTCAAAATGCAAAAATGAATAGAACCAGATATATATAAAATGCAAAGATCTGGGTTTTCATAAGTTAAAAGTACTGAAGAACTCGTGATTTTAAGTATTTTTTGAATTTTGCATTGTTTTTATTTTATGCATTTTTAAGAATTTGCGACGATTTCAAATTTGCAGTGGAATAAATTTTTTGTTGTTGTTGTTCTAATGCAGCTGTGGCAAACACTTGGGCACTTATCTTGGATGCCTTAAGGCAAGCGCTGCACAGACGTTACTCACTTAGCACTAACCAGGAGGTGCGTATAAAGTTACGGACGCGGAGTAACAATACACCCCCGAAAAGCTCTACGATACTCTTAGACCGGGACCTACAGTTTAAAAGTGAATTCCCGAACCCTAAAAACAACATGGCACCGCCGGGACTCGAGGCCCTGTGGTATCCGAGCGCCAGAGCGATAGCCACTTGGCCATTCAGGCCCTTAATTGAATAAATTAGAATGAAGAGTAAAGTTACAGACGGGAGATTAGCTAATAGAAAATTGTGACTATATTGCAATTTTTTGTTGGAGAAGGTAATATTCCTGACGCTATTGAACTTGATTGATGCTATTGTAATAAGAACTTGGTTGATGCTATTGTAATAAGTACTTGGCTGATGTTTTTGAAATATAATGATTAAGTGCTGCTTCGTAGATTTGGTTGCGTTATACAGTGTTGGTATATTCCCTGTGACTAATTTAAGGTACTTGTGGTTTTTGTAATATTAAGACTGTTCCTGCTTCGTAGATTGTCTGTGGAATTGAGCATTGATGTATCACTGTGGCTAGTGAATTTGTCACTGATGTTCTTGCAATATTGTGACAAGTTGCCTGCTTCATAGCAGTTATGGTGCGTTAACATATTCCTGTGACAAGTCAACTTGGTTGATCTTGAAAATATGACAAATTACCTTCTTCATAGATTCGATGTAGTTATGGTGTGTTGACATATTCCTGTGACAAGTCAGCTTAATTGATGTACTTATAATACGACTAACTGTAACTGCAAGTAACTAACTACCTGCTCCTTTGTAGATTTGCCGACGTTATAAAATGTTGATATATATTCCTATATGACTAATTTAATTTAAGGGGCCTGAATGGCCGAGTGGCTATCGCTCTGGTGCTCCGTACCACAGGTCTCGGGTTCGATTCCCGGCGGTGCCATGGATGTGTGTAGTGGTTTTGGATTCCACTTTAAACCAGAACCTGATCAGAGCGTTGCAGGGGCATTGTTACTCCACGCCCGTGACTTGTCTTCAAGTACACGCACCCCCTGGGTAATGCAAAGTGAGTAACGTCTGCACAGCGCTTGCTTATGCATATAAGACAGCTATTTAAGTGTTTGCCAGCTGCATTAGAAAAAAAAAAATTAATTTAATTGATGTTCTTGTAATATCAGGACTATTCTTGCTTCGTAGATTGGTTGTGGTATTGATCATTGGCGTATCACTGTGACTGGTCGACGTCATTCTATATTTTGTAATATTGTGATCAGCTGCCGCTTCACAGATTATAAAAATATGTCAAAAAAATTCAAATCGCATGTCAAATTAACGCGTCTTTTAAAGAAAATTTTTGTGGACTTTGAGAAGATTATTTATTGTTTTGATAAGAACAAAATTTTACGAGAAGTTAAAGGAACGTTTAAATAATAATTTTTATTTTTTAATTATTACTTTCTTTTGGTTGGCATTTTCGTGACGTCACGGATTTTGTGCCTGAACAATACCGTGTTTACAGAGGATTATACATGAATTAAACAGCATTGAATAAGTCTCACCTTTCCTCTCTTTTATATATGTGGTCTCACTGCCGAGTTGTTATTCTACAGTCCTATACCTTATCGACTCTTGGCGGAAGGATATTTTGTCTCCTCCATGTTATCCGGAATACAGGATGTGTTTTTGACTTGCATCCAATCATCTAGCCAGCAGAAATAATATGGTATATAATACCGTGAGGGTACGTATTCCTTGATAAAGCTATCCTTAGAATGTTATAATTAATTTGTTTTAGGTTTTTTTATTATTTCTTTTGAATTTCACTTAATTCCTGAAGAACTTTTTTCTCTCCTTGTTATTGTTTATTTTGTTCAAGCACTTAATTTTTTTTTTATTATTCGTGTTTTTCTGAATGATTTTCAGTTTCTTTGTACTTTGTTTTATGGATCTTTGGAACATGAACATTTTTTTTTTGAGGGGGAGGGGTCTCTTTTTGTATGGCGAATGTTCTAATTTCATTGTTATTTGATTGTGCTGCTATGATACTCATGATAATTTACATGTAGCGAATACTGTTGTGGCTTTATTATGAAAACTGATCGTGTTTCTAGTTCCTTTCTTGTCAGTTCTCTTTTGAATTTCGTAGTTATATATATATATATACGATATCACTTTATACTGTACAACAAATAAAATTAATAAATTATAATATTATAAATTCATAAAGACTGACGTATGTTGAATTTGCTAGTGAATATCCAGCCAGCCATGTATGTGTCCATATATAGCCAGCTCAGTGGCAACGTGCGCTGCTGGTGAGAATGAGGGTCAACGTTCCATCCGCTGGCAAAAAGAAGTACAATTCAATATGCCCAACATGAGAAAGTAATTAAGTAATGATATTTGATATCTCTTAGAACAGGGGGTGGCCAACCGAAGTGATCTTGCGGGCCATTTTGGAGATGCATCCTAACTCCGTGGGCCGCATATAAAATTATATGTCCCCCTATTAGGGACCCACTATAGATTTTTTTTTTTTCGAGTGAAAAATGGAAACATAATGAGTTATTACCTTTGTATTTACTATTATTCTTGCATATATACATAGTTATATAATAATAATGATGCTAGGCGCGCACTGTAAAGGAAATATAAAAAAATATATAAATATAAAAACGAAATTAAAAAAAAATGAAATCATTAAAAAAAAATATTTATTTTACAAGTGCTATATTTTTTTCTCCACACATCGTGGTTTCGCAGAATATACACTGAAGTGATAAAAGTCATGGGATACCTCTCAATATCGTGTCGGCCTTCCTTTCGCCCGGCGAAGTGCAGCAACTCGACGTGGCATCGACTCAACAAGTCGTTGGAAGTCTTCTGCAGGAATATTGAGCCATGCTGTCTCGATAGACGTCCATAATTGTGAAAGCATTGATGGTGCAGGATTTTGGGCACGAACAGACCTCTCGATGATGTCCCATAAATGCTCGATGGGATTCATGTCGGGCGATCTAGGTGGCCAGATCATTCGTTGAATTGTCCAGAATGTTCTTCAAACCAATCGCGAACAGTTGTGGCCCGGTGACATGGCGCATTGTCATCCATAAAAATCCCATCGTTGTTTGGGTACATGAAGTCCATGAATGGCTGCAAGTGATCTCCAAGTAGCTGAACATAAAGCATTTCCAGTCAATGTTCGGTCCAGTCGCACCAGAGGACCAAGTCCATGCCATGAAAAAAAACAGCCCATACCATTACGGAGCCACCACCAGCTTGAACAGTGCCTTTGCTGACAGTTTGGGTCCATGGCTTCGTGGGGTCTGCGCCACACTCGAACCCTACCATCAGCTCTTACCAACTGAAATCGTGACTCATCGATCAGGCCACGGTTTTCCATTCATCTAGGACCAACCGATATGCACACGTGCCCACGAAAGTCGCTGCAAGCGATGTCGTTCTGTCAGTAAAGGCACTCGAGACGGTCTTCTGCTGGAATAGCCCAAGAAAGCCAAATTTCTCCGCACAGTTCTAACAGACAAGTCCCTTGTACGTCCCACATTGATTTCTGCGGTTATTTGACGCAGTGTTGCTTGTCTGTTAGAATTTACGACTCTTTGTAGACGTCGCCGGTCTCGGTCGTTAAGTGCAGGCGGTCGACCACTGCGCTGTCCATGGTGGGATGTTATGCCTGAAATGTCATACTCGGCACACTCTTGACACAGTGGATCTGGGAATGTTGAATTCCCTAACGATTTCCGAAATGGCATGACCCATGCGTCTAGCTCCAACTAACATTCCGCTTTCAAAGTCTGTTAATTCCGTCGTGCGGTCATCATCACGTCAAAACCTTTTCACATGAATAACTTGAACAGAAATGAAAGCTCTGCGAAAGCACTGCGCATTTATACCTGTTCTACGCGATGCTACTGCCATCTGAAAATTTGCATATTGCTATCCCATGACTTTTGTCACTTCAATGTAATTTAATTATTCAGCGAACTCCTAACTGTAAACTCATAAATAATAAAACAGGCAATATCTGTCCTATATTCGCAAAAATATTATTTTAAAATCGAAGCTCATTTTTTTCTCATCATTTCGACAGTTCACTTTTGAACACATGGATGCATACAAAATGTATTTTTTTTAATACATTGGTTTTCACTCCTTTGGCCATTATAAAATAAATATATTTTGTAAAAGTGTAATACATCTCACGGGCCGGAAAAATATTCAAGGCGGGCTGCGGGTTGGCCACCCCTATTTTGGAACATAGTTATTATTGTTTTTAATCTTTGTACCAGTTACGAAATTTTAAGGGCTGAAATAAAAATGAATTGGAAATTAGAAAATAAAAAAATTAGATTGATGTTTAAATAAAATAAAAACAATCATTATTTTTTATACTACTAAATTTTAATATATATATATATATTATTATTTAACACATTGAAGTAGACAAACCTGTTGCATAAACGCATATTCGTGAACAAATGATTGTATAAAAACAATATATTCAATAAGTATAATAAAATTTTAAAAAACTATTTACATAATATAGATATCAAACATTAAATTCTTTTTATTTACTTTTTATCCATATTAATTTTTTATGCATATAAATAAATTAAATAAGTATGCTTAATAATTATCAAAAAGTTTTTTTTTTTTTTTTTTCTTCTTCTTGTTTTTAAATATTTCCTTAAAAAAAAAAAAAAAAAAAAAAAAAAAAAAAGTTTTGATGCTTCCTTAATTAGTCTGGTTTAGACTCATCAAAATCACCACGAACTTCCTCCAAAATACTTTAAAGAGGGGATACCTATAAATCTAAAATAAAGTATTTTATCTTCTCAAAGCTTGACCTCTGGTCTTTATTTATTTATTTATCGCCCCCCCCTTCCACTCTTTTTCTCTAGCTAACAAGGCAGTTTCTCTACAGTGTTCTATGGGAATAGTAAAAAAAACTTTTCCTTTTTTTTTTTTCTTCTCCTTTTCCCTAAATGCCGCGCAACAAACACCTGGTGACCTTGACAAACCTTCCTTCTTCGAACATCATGTTTACGTCAAAAAAATACCTATTTTTTACGACTCCTAATAGGCAACGCAGGGAAAGAAGAAAAAAAAAAAAAAAGAAAAGAAAGAATAAAAAGAAAGAAAAACAGAAGAAAAAAAAAAAAAAACTTGAATCCAGACACCAAATGTCCTGCCACCAAGCGGCTTCATAGCTATATCACAATAGCCCAATAAATATCGCAGCCCTCCCGCCAATTAGAGCAACGTCGCCACTAAATCACCGCCAAGAAGAACAATCCGGGAGATTTTTGGCGGAAAGCTGCTCCCTCCGTCTTGTGCGATTACTAATGGCGCAAAAGAGCAACAACAAATGACAAGAAAAATAGAATGCGGACAATAAATAAGAGAGGAAATGGCGTAAAAGCTGCAGTAGGAGGATTGGCATTATCAACTCTTTACTACATAAAAACCCCAACCAGAGGCTGCTTGACAATTATAGTGAATAAATATCCGCGTGATGGCGCTACGGTACATTCCTGAGCTGCCATGACAGCAGCTTTCGCATTTTTTTTTTTTTATTCGCTGCTGCCTCGCAGTGTTTTTCAACATCCTTCCGCGATGGCATAAATTAGAGGCCCATTCTTTTAATACGAAACAGATTTACTACAGATAAGTTTCAGGAATTTTTTTCCGCCATTATAGGCGCGTTGGGAGAGTTACATCACAGCCACAACGACAGCAAATCATGGGACGATTTCGTTCTGGAATTATTCCTCAAAATAAAGCAGAAAAAAAAAAAAGAATGTTTATAAGAAAATCTTAAAGTTGCAGAAAAAAATCAATTAATTTTTATTTAAATATAATTATTTTAAAAAAAATTAGAAAGTGCTTACGCCAGAAAATCTTAATAGGGCAGAAAAAAAAATTAATTAAAAATTTAATTAATTAATCAACTTAAAAGGGCGTTTTAATTTTTTTTTATTTAAGTATTATTATTAAAAAATGTTTACGCAAGAAAATCGTAAAAGGGCAGAAAAAAATTAATCGAAGAGTTAAAATCAATCTAATTTATATTTAAATATAATTATTTAAAAAAAATTAGAAAGTGTTTATGCAAGAAAATTTTAAAAGGGCAGAAAAATAAAAATTGAAAAGTTAAAATCAATTTGATTTTTATTTAAATATAATTGCTTTAAAAACAAGTAATGTTAAAAAAAATTTTTTTAAAGTCAATTCCTACTTTTTTTTTCACTCTACTGCAGAAAAGTCCTTGACAAATAAAGCTGAAATTTTCCTCTTACGTCTGGCGCCATCTATTATTAGATAAATGCAACTTAAATTTAAAAAAAACTAAAATTAATTAATTTAATTTAATGAATGAATTAATATTTGAAAAAACTGTATTAACATCCAGTGTCATCCACTACAAGTTCAAAAAAATGCATTCGAACTAGAGTGGATGAATAAGAAGTATTTTATGAACTATTGAAAATTTGAACAAGATATATATAGGGAGAGTGTGAACTAAAAGTAGGAATTGAATAAACAAACATTTAAAAAATAACAGTGTTTATTAAGAAAAAGCAATCTATATTTAAATTTACTGATGTTAAAAATAAATATATCTTATTTAGATTCTAAAAAGACTTTTTCATCGGCGCAACAGCCCCATGGTCGACCAAGACGTCAGCCTACTGGCAGATTTCGAGACAGGACATGTTATCTTTTTACGGAGCAGGATTGACAGCCCTACGTCTAACAGTCATATTAAACTGAAATCTACGGTTTAAAGTGGATTCCGAACCATTATAAACATCCATGGCATGGCCGGGGCTCGAACCCGAAACCTGTGGTGCCGAGCACCAGAGTGCTAGCCGCTCGGCCAACAGGCCCAACTATTGTAAGCTATTTCGTAAAAATAAAATAGTTAGAATTATATTTAAATTATATATAATATTATTATTATTGTTAAACAAATATAAATATAGTTGTTTAATGGGGCTTGAATGGCCGAGTGGCTAGCGCTCTGCCGTTCGGTACCGCAGGTTTCGGGTTCGAGACCCAGCGGTGCCATGGATGTTTGTAGGGGTTCGGAATCCACTTTCAACCGTAGGTCCCCTGTCTAACATGATAATAGAGCGTTGCGGGGGTAGTGTGACTTATCTTCTAGCTACACGCACCTCCTGGGTAGTGCTAAGTAAGTAACGTCATGTGCAGCGTTTGCCTTAAGGCATCAAGACAATTGTCTAAGTGTTTGCCAGCTGCATTAGAACAACAAATATATATATATATTTGTTTAATAATAATATTATAAACATAAACTTTAATAATTTTTTTTTTTTCAATGGAATATTTAAATTATCAAAAACATTATGTCGAATAAAACCAAATAAACGTTTATATTTTTTATTTATATAAGTTTTTTTCAATATTTTGAACCCATATGTTACATATTTGGTTTTGTATCGTGCAGGGGTGGCAACTGGATCATAACTGGGCGTGGTTGGGTTGCGATACATGAGGCAAGGTTGGAGAACTCACAGCTTTATTCACACACGCACAAACACCACACACTTACAATTGAGATATGCAATATTTGACACATTTTAAAGACAGATAATTATAAATTCGTGGAAGGACTCCCCTTCTAAGACAAAAACCCGAAACTCAGATACGCGCAGTTTGCGCGAAATATACTTCCTCTCCTGGTGAGAGTCTGTAGGCCAGCTGACCATTTCTCCTGTACTCAACAGGGCTTATAATAAATTACATATTATATAATAAAAATGTAATTTAATAATAAGAAAATTGTAAATCTATATCAATAAATTATTAAAAATGCAGTTTTATATTAATACGTACTATGAAAAATATCCTACTATATATCAGCTAAATTTATAGAATAAGAATTTGAAGTTAATGAATCACTTTTCAATAAACCTTCAATATTTTAGAACCCAATAATTTTCACTTTTGAATAGAAATTCTACTCCATAGTTTCAGCCTGCAGAATGATGGTACGAAAAAAAAATGTAATGAATAAATACAAACAAAGTTGAAAGATTTGCAAAAAAAAAAGATTTATTGCAAGATTTCTCATTGGTAAAGAGGTTTATTTGAAAAGAAACGAAAGATTCAATACAAATTGTATTGCAAAAAGTTGGTTTCTTTGTGTAAGTTTGTAAGGTGTGCTGTTTGTTGTTCTGTGGAAGTTTTTTTTTGTGGATAATAATGAAGCTAATGGGAGGGATGGGGAGTGTAATTTTAATTAAAGCTTGTATCAAAAATAAATAGCATAGATAATTAATTGCAGGTTGATAGCAAATGACGACCGAGCTACTATATGGATGATGCATCTTATTTCTTAACAAAAGTAGCTTGGTTTGAATCCCGATAAGTGTTGCCATACCGAAAGTTTCCGCGCCTTTCAAAGATTGTTTTTGTTTGGATATGTAGCTCTACGGTCATCTTTTCAACACTTTCGGCTAATTAGACCGAGACCAACAGTTTAAAGTGGATTTCGAACCCCTAACAAACATCCATGCCACCACCAGATTCGAATTTGAAGCCTGTGGTACGAAAGGCCAAAGAGCTAGCCAATTGACCATCGGGACAAATCTGCAGGTATGCAGGTCCTGTGTAGCTCGAGGAGGTTAGGGTGGTGGGTGCGTATCTCTTAGATGCCGCCCTTAGGGATGTCCGTTCTAATTGTAAAGCAAAATGTGGACGCTGTGTCATAGAACAACATAGTGTCCTGGATAATGCTGGATTTGCTACATATCTGCCATTGGAATAGCAATATATTTAACGCGTTTTCTTAGAAAAAAATTCCCACACTCTAGATAAAGTTATTATTTGCATCATTTATATAACTTTTTTTTATTTTTCATTGTCACCCGACAGGCGCAATATGGGGGATTATTTTATTAATAATTTATGAAATTTTTGTAAGCATGATAAATTTTTCATAAAAAAAAAAAAATACGAATTTGGCGAAAGTTTAAATTAGTACACATCATGACAGGAGTAATATTAAGAAACAAAAATGTTTTTTTTCACGAGAAATAAATAATTAAAGCTACAAATTGGATCTCTTCGTTTGTATATACTTGACTGCACCAAATTTAATATAATATACAATTTGATGTTTTCTTTTTTGCGATCTGGATTTTGTTTGAATAAAGTTCCATTTTTGGTTTAGTTTAAAACTTAAAATTCATACTAATTCATACTTAAAACTTTAAATGCGAATTATTATGAAATAAATTTATCTGAATTCAATCTTCAATGTATTGAATATATTTCATTTAATTTGATAGAAAATATGATAAAATTTTATTGCATTTTTTATTTTCGTAGCCAAAAGATTTTTATTATTTGAATTTTCTTTGTAAATGTCGTGTGTTATGTTTGATGAGTTATTGTTACAAGTACTCTATAGGGTGCTGAGAATAAATGTCCAAATAAGTGTTCTCGACTTTTTTTTTTTATTTATTAATCGTGCACATTTTTTACAAATATTAGTACCCATCACAACATGTTTCATTTAACATATTGGTATATATCCCAGTAATGATGTATTTTTTATCTCTTGTGTCATTTACAAACTTAAAAATGGGAGGTGAAAGGGCCTCATAAGTGGAATAGCCTAGGGCCTCTTTTCATCTAAATCCGGCCCTGGTTAGGGTTGTCAGCCCCACGCCCAATGCTCTGTAGTCATATTAGACAGGGAACTGCGTCTTAATTGAATTCCGAACCACTACATGCACCCATGGCAACGCCGGACCTCGACCCCGAAACCTGCGGGGCTCCAGACACTCAGCCATCAGCCCCCTTCCTAACCAATCTATCCCACTAAATTCCTTTAGACTGAATTGAAGTGCATGTTTTTCCCAATTATCCCAATCTAGTATGAGGGACAGATGAAATGTGTCTTTCATTACACTACTCGCTGTAATATGACCATGGAATTCAAACTTATACAAAACAAGTAATATAAAAAAAAAATTAAGTCAATTCCTACTTTTTTTCACTATATTATCCTATTTTTTTTTTTTTCACTATATTCAAGTCCTTAATAAATAATTTTCATTCATTTTTTTAAGTTTATTGGGAGCCATCTATTGGTAGATATATGCAACTTAAATCTAAAAAAAAACTAAAAATTAATGAATTAAATTTAATTAATGGATTAATATTTGAAAAAACTGTATGAACATCCAGTGTCCTCCACTACAAGTTAAAAAAAATGTGTTTTAACTTGAGTGGATGAATAAAAAGTATTTTAGTAACGATTGAAAATGTGAACAAGATATATAAGGAATAGCTAATAGAAAATTGAAATAAACGAAAAATATATAAATTATATTTCCTATTACATAATAAATAACATAATATAATAAAAAAGTAAATAAATAATTTGGCGCGTGTTATAACATTAATTTGGTAAATGTTTTATTGATCGGTTCGATTCTTGTAGAAACCAAGCTTATGAATCAAATGGGTTTTTTTATGTATCAATATTTTTTAAAATGAGTACTGAATGAAAATTAATTGCATGAAATGAATTGAAAATGAATTGTTTTTATTTTCGAAATTGTTTATATTGCTGGTTGGTTTATATTATTTATATTGCCTAATCTAATATTTGGGACCTGATAGCCGAGTGACTAGCGCTCAGAGCCCCAGGTTCGAGTCCCGGTGGTGCCATGGATGTTTGTTCTGGTTCAAATCCATTTTAAACCATTAGCCCCTATCTCCTAAGATTATAGACCGTCGGGCGTAGAGCTGGCAACCCTACCCCCTAAAAAGAAAAACATCTCATGTCTCGAAATCTGACAGACACTCAGCAATCAGGCGCCTTCCTAACCAATCTATCGCACTAAATTCCTTTAGACTGAGTTGAAGTGCATGTTTTTCCCAATTACCCAATCTAGTATGACGGACAGCTGTGTCTTTCATTCCACTATTCACTGTAATATGACCATGGAGCTGACAAAAAAATAAACGGAAATTATCAAATGTAAATATGTATTTCCTTCTATATAATAAATAACATAATATAATGCATAATACAATTTGGCGTATGTTATAACAATAATTTAGTAAACATTTTATTGATTGGTTCTATTCTTGTAGAAACCAAGCTTATGAATCAAATGCGTTTTTTTAAATGAGTACCCGAAAAATGTGTGATGACTAAATAATGTTGATTTAAAAGTTGTTCTAATGCAGCTGGCAATCCAGTTATCTTTATTCCGTAAGTGCGCCGCTGTTACTCATTTAGCATTACCCAGGGGCACGTGCAGCTTGAAGATGGACGCGAGCAATACTATCCCCACAACGCTCTACGAGTGCAAGTACGATTTACAGTATTATACCGGGACCTACAGTTTAAAGTGGATTTCGAACCACTCACAAACATCCATACCACCACCAGGAATCGAAACTGAAACCTCTGGTACCAAGGCCAGTTGTCAATTGGCCATCAGGCTACTATATATACTGAAAGAGAGAGATAATGAAAGATAAATAATATAATAAAATAAAAATAAAAATAATTTGATTGATGATATTACATAAATTTAAATTAGTTCCATAATTTGGCTCAATTTTTTTTTTTTTTTTTTTTGTAACTAAGTACTATTAACGACATACTAGCGATTGATCTCTCATATTGACATTTTCAGTCTAAACATTTTTACATTTCGAAAAAGTTTTGTAGCAAACATTTTTCCCTTCAAACACAATTAATGTTAGTCAATGATAATGATATTCTAACACTTTTGCATTTCGAACATTTTCTGACATGAACATTTTCCAACCCATACAAAACGTGATCGAGATTCGCCAGTGGCATGAAGTGATGGAGAATGACAGCGATCAATCGCTATTACGCCATTAATACATAAAACCGTCAAATGATTTTTATTTATTGATTTGTTTGATATCCATGCCGACAAATGTCTGTTCAAACACACTTGCGATTATATTATGTGTTATGTAATAACAACCGCACCTACTTCATTGAGCCAATTTTAAAATGAAGCATATTTTTGGCAATAAATATTATAAAGAAAAAAAAAAAAAAAGTTAGAATACAGAATGATTAGTTAGAATACAGAATACATATTTTATTGACAAAATATCTTTTAATTTGCAATAAAATAAAAAATTTGAATAGAATGTTTTTCTTATACCTGAAGATTAACCTCATTATAAAAATTAAAGTTGGATCATATTTAACCTTTCTAATCATATTTAATCTAAAGGTTAATCAAAATTTATCTAAAATTTGATACCTTGCTTTAAACTTTCATCAAAATGTGAAAATCTTTCAAAGTAATTAACTATTTCTATTTTTTTTAATAAATTGCATATATAATAAGGTAATATTTTGCACAAATAAAAAAATTTTTTTTTTTTTTAATCTTATGTAATAGCACATTTGAAATAAACAAAAATGAACGTGAAAGTTTACCATTTTAATGTTTCTAAAAAAATAAATAAAAACAATTCTCATTCGTGTTCATTTAAAATATTTACGAATTATTTATAACACTTAAAAAAAAGAAAGAAAAACGGACCATTTTAAAGCTGTTGCCATTTGAAAGTTAAAGAAACTTTTATTTTTAAAATTTTAATTAATTTTATTTTATCGCTTGCTTGCGAACAAAAAAACAAATCATGAATTTATTTATTTAAAAAAAGTTTAAAAAAAAAAAAAAAAAAAAGCTAAAATTTGTTTTTATTTTCGGTTATGCACTAGATAAAAAAATAATAAATGTTAAGGACATTAGGCCTTCTCAATATTTTACATATTCCCGCAAAAACTCTAATTTAATTTCGTCAAAAAACATTTTCAGAAAAATAATCTCAGTATAATAAACATTACTTATATTAAAATATTCATCGTTAGTAACGATGAACGTTCGTTCAATTCGTCGTTCATCGCTCATTCGTGATTCATCGTTCGTTCAATTAGTAAATATCATCTTTTACTAATTGATAATTTTTTGATATGTCTGAAATTATAAGAAAGCAAATAAACAATAGTCAAAATTAAGAAATAAAAATACTTTTCTTACTTAATATGCAGTTGCTTTGTTCGTTCACTTTAAAGATTTGCATAAAAAGCGTTGTATTGTGGAAATGAATTCGAATATAAAGTACAATATTTTAAATATCAATTTCATGTGATTCTGAATTAATTAAACTTTGCAAAAAAAGTGCTAATTCATTTTCTTTTATTAAAATCAAATTACAAAGAGGAAAAAAATTAACATGACACAAAAGCGATCGAAATATTTTCGAATAAATTCAGTATTAAAATGATGATCTGTCTCTTGTTTTTATTTTTACATTTTGGCAACATTAAAAAAATCATTTGGTTTTAATTTTGCTTGTTTACTTAGTTATATTTTATTTTTAAAATTAAAAATGGCTTCTAGATGTAAGGAAACAATGAGCAGTATTGGAAAATTGATTATTTTTACCTTAGTTGAGGTAAATCAACTTGTAATTTCACTGAATTTCTAAATTTATTTGATTCTGTATTGCGATGTATGATAAAAAAATTTTAAAGGAAAAAAAAAAAATCGCATCAAACACGAGGTGAAAAAAAAACATCGTCAGACAAAAAGTTAACTCAACTTGATGAGACTTACGGCTGAATTTTAACTGCAACTGTGAAAAATGCTCGAATAATCAGGATTACAAGAGGTTTCTGCCTGGACTTAATTTTTGGAAGTGAAAAAATAAAAATTTTAAATTTTCCATTGAAAAAAAGGCATATTATTTGAAATATGAATCATATATTATTTGCAAATGAAAGAAAATTTAACATTTTGGTTCTGAAGGGATCATACTTGTGTGGAAAAAAAGAAAAAAAAAATGAAATCTCACTTACTGTAAAAAATAAAGAATGACGGTATGTTTGTGTAAAGTTTAAGTCAACATCACGATTAAGTAATTCAGTGTTTATTTATTGTATGATAAATCAAGCTCTTTATTTAAATATTATTGAAAATAATTTAAAACTATAAGCCCGAAATTTGAGTATTGGAAAAAAAATTTTGTTTTTCATCAAGATAACGATCCTAACTATACAACTTTTAACAATTGTTGTTGGTTCTCATCCTACTTAGTCGACAGCAACATCTAGATCAAGTCCAAGAACCCGTGTGGTCTCATGGAAGGAGGAGCCAACTTCTAGTGTGATGGGGCACCCGTTGATAGAAGTCTGACTTGGCTCAGTGACGCTGCAGAAGAAGTGCAATGACTTCAGGGAGGACTTTTAAGGGTAACCTACCCCACCGCATATCGTATGGGAGAAAACCCGGAAAACTCTTAATATGTAGTCTGATTAAAGATCGGGGCCTGGATGGCCAAATGTCTAGCCCTCATGGTCACCAGTGGCACATGTTGCTAGTGAATAGAAGTGATTTCTCACAAAAAAAAATTCTAACTAAAAATGTCAATTTGTAATTTAATTTAAAACTATGTACAGTGTTTGAAATAAATAAGTAATAATTAATTTGACTTTTTACCACACACTATATTTTATGGGGTACAACTTTTAATTATTTTTGTCTTAGAGAAACGAGATCCATTAAGTTTGGGATGAGCTTTACAACATTCACTGCAAATGCCAGTGCTCTCAGGTTATAGGTATTTGGCATGCCATGACCTCAGATGCCATTCCTACAGTTGCCTGGTAATTGTCTTTGTAGTTGCCTAGGAGCTGTCCCTGCGATCGCTGGTATTCTGGTGACACATCGGACTGCTACTGACCCCACGTTATGTCGTCTTTTCATATCGACCGCTGTCTCCTTGACGCTATACTCTGCCATTGTTGAAACCATCCTTCATGGTCGAATGACGTCATGGCTCTAACCCAAATTTCCGTACCTTCTCTAATGAAGATACACATTGTACTCGAATCCGTATGCGATACTGTGGTACAGTCAAATTAAGAAGACAAAATTCCATTCCGATGAAAGTGATGTTCTAGGATTGGAATGTCTCCTTTTACATAAATTCCGATGATCGGTTCCGATTATATACTCTCGAATGTCATCTTAATCATTTAAATGAAGCATCGAAAAGCATTTGCATGTAAAGTTTTTCATTTCGTTATAATCAGATAATTCCATTTTAGTACATCTTTTTTTTTTTTTTTTTTTTTTTTTTATCTTGTGTTTAACTGTATTCAATTCCTTCTATCAGCTGACACTCTCCCTATATATACACTATCCCTATATATTGTTCAAATTTTCTATCGTTAATGAAATACTTTTTGTTCATCCACTCAAGTTCGAATACATTTTTTTTTTTTTTTGAACTTGCAGTGGATGACACTGGATGTGAATACAGTTTTTCAAATATTAATTCAGTAATTAAATTTAATTAATTCATTTTAGCTTTTTTTTTTTTTTTTTTTAGATTTAAGTTGCATATATCTACCAATAGAAGGCGCCAGATAAACTTAAGAAAATGAATAAAAATTATTTATAAAGGACTTTCTGCAATAAGAGTGAAAAAAAAAAAAAAAAAAAAAGTATGAATTGACTTAAAAATTTTTTTTTTTTTTTATATTACTTGTTTAATGAAAATTTTACTTATATTTCACGAAGGATTGATGAAATCTCAAGAGAGGGAAACTTTGGGTTGAATAATTTAATTTGCTGCAGGAAGATTTTGAATTATTGTGAAAAATATATAAATTTTACTATTGGAAAAAATGCATAACAATATACTGATTTTTCAATAACGAAATAATATAGTGAATAATTAAATATAATGTTGAGAAATGATATAAAATATAGTTGAGAAGGAATACTTTGATTTTGGGTGATGCATGACCAGGGCCGGATTTTCCTATAGGCTAACTAGACTTCAGCCTAGGGCCTCAAGATCAAGAGGGGCCTACATTCAAATCGTTAGCAAAATTAGAATGACACTATTCTAAAAACAGTAAACACTAAAACACTGAATCGAAAATAAGGAGAAATTCTACATGTATGACTCATAAACAAACATAATAAGTAATTCACAAACTTAAAAATGGGAGGTGAAAGGGCCTCATAAGGGGAATAGCCTAGGGCCTCTTTTCATCTAAATCTGGCCCTGTGCATGGCAATGGATGATGCGAGACAGGAAAGGCTTTCTTTTTTACGGGGTAGGATTTTCAGTCCTACGGCCAATGCTCTACACTCATGTTAGACTGGGACCTACGGTTTAAATTGGATTCCGAACCATTACAAACATCCATGGCACCGCCGGGAGTCGAACCCTGTAGTGCCGAGGGCTAGAGTGCTAATCACTCTGCTATCAGGCTCCCTAAATAAATAATACAATGCGTTTATTAATTGCGCATTTATTATTATCGTTTATTAACTGCACAGTTATTATTATTGTTTATTATCTGCACAGTTAGTAAACATTTTAGTGTTTACGGTTTTTATTTTTGCCGGTTTAATAATTATGGATAATAAATATTTTTGGGAAGAAACAACAATAGGTATGAAAAATAATAAAAAATAAATAAATAAAGGGCAAGCCATTTCTGGCAAAACTAATAGACTTTGATTTCATTTTTTTAAAGCAATTTATCATCCAGTAAAAATGTCGCATAATGCTTTTCGCGCTCATGCTAAACTGATGTAATCCTCTAACCACACAAAGCTGTAAGGTTTCTCTTTTGTTTCAAGTAGCAACTTAATATCGAAAGTAGCTTTAATCTTTTTTGTCTTGAATGGTAAAGACAAATTTATGTGTTTTTAAAACTGTTCGTAATCTTTCAATGCGTCTTTTCTTGAATTGCAATATGGCAATTTAGATTCAAATTTAAAACTGGCAAATTTTTTCCAATTGCTGGTTTATAACTATTTTAGGTATTTACTCCAATGTAACAGTGTGCATTTTACTGCAATGTAACAGTGTGCATTGCAGTCACTTTTTCCCTAAAAAAAGAGACTCGATGATGATTGTCATGCATAAATGTAGACATATAAATGCCCAGTAGAAATTCCTGAATATTCTTCTTGAAGAAGAAGATTACAGATATAATTCTACCAGTCTATTAGGGTTATTAGGCTATTCTACCAGTCTATTAGGCTGTTCAGACTATTAGGATATACATAAACGATATACATAGTATAAATGTCGATGAAATGTTAGGGATATATATATACATATATATACTTATTATAAATTTCTATGGATTGTTAGTGATATACAAAGTATGCATTTCTATGGACTATTAGGAATGTACATAAGGGATATACATAGTATATATTTCTACGGACTGTTAGTGATATACTTAGTGTAAATATCTATGGACTATTAGAGATATACATAAATAAAACACGCTGTCCTCGTTGTGTTTCAAAAAAAAAAAAAAAAATGCAGAGTATGCAAAAGGGAGGTTCGATTCCACTTGTGGCGCACATTGCAGTTACGGTAGTAAAATATTAATACGTTTGGCAAAGATGTCAACTAACCAATGATGCACAAATTTCATCTTTCCTCATCAGTTGTTTATTTTCCATAAATAATAATTTAAAAAGAAATTTTTTTTTATTTAAGAAAGGATTAAAACAGGAACATGATTCAATTTTAGTTTCACAGGCTTCTGGTTCGAATCCTGGTGGTGGCAGGGATGTTTATTGGTGGATCGGAATTCACGTTAAACTGTAGGTCCAGGTCTAATTAGCCTAAAGAGTGCACAAAATGATATCAGAATGTCAAACCAAATGTCAATGTCTCCCCGTGGAGCCTGATTCTATTTCTTTAATTCCCTAAATTCAATATTAATGTTGTTGTTGCTTATCCCCTTGATTTAGAATCCTAAACCAAGTCCAGTAGATTATGCTGCATCAATAGATCTTAAACAGTCCTCCCCTCATTCAACAGTTGCCTCACAGAGGCACCAATACAATCGATGAGATCAGAGGAGACGCGATGGTAGAACAATGACAAAAGGCAAATGTCTTCTCGTCTCCATTGAAGGACAACACGAAGTAAAAACTCATGACTTTTCATTTTTTCTGCTGATTCCACTTGGCTTTTGATTACACTTTGTTGCGAACTCAGAGTTTGCTATTTATGTAACAACATAACAATACAAAGACAATAAGGAAAAAGAAATCGTTTATGAACATAATCAGTTTGAATAAGACAAATCGCAACAATCATCGTCATGTGCTCCTCACCACCCAACACCATCTTAAGGAACACCATCAAATCGCTGAACAAAATATGAACTATTCTCTTTGCACAAACCCTAAAGTGTCTCACACTCAATCTTCTAAAAAAAGTGAAAGAAAAATATGTATCTCGAACACTTAAGATACGTATAATTTTTAATGTGTCCCGCGGACATAAAAGTCCATGTACCCAGGGCCGGATTTAGATGAAAAAGAGGCCTAGGCTATTCCACTTATGAGGCCCTTTCACCTCCCATTTTTAAGTTTGTAAATGACACGAAAAATAAAAAATACATCATCACTGTGATCTATATCAATATGTTAAATGAAACATGTTGTGATTGGAACTAATATGGTAAATGTGGCACGGATAATAAATAAAAAAAAATAAAGAACACTTATTTGGACATTTATTCTCAGCACCCTATATAGTACTTGTAACAATAACTAATCAAACATAACACACAATGTTTACAAAGAAACAAAATTCAAGTAATAAAAATCTTTGACTACGAAAATGTAAAATATGCAATAAAAATTATCCTATTTTCTATCAAATTAAATTAAATGTATTCAATACATTGAAGATTAAAGCAAATTCAATTCAGATAAATTTATTTCATAATAATTCGCATTTAAAAAGTATGAATTATTATGAATTTTAAGTTTTATACTAAACCAAAAATGGAACTTATTCAAGTTCAACTTCAACTTACTTCTCCTTATTTTCGTTTCAGTGTTTAAGTGTTTACTGTTTTTAGAATAGTGTAAATTTAATTTTGCTAACAATTTGAATGTAGGCCCCTCTTGATTTTGAGGCCCACAGGCTGAAGCCTAGTTAGCCTATAGTAAGCCGACCCTGCATGTACCCCATGTCTACTGTTAATGTTGCATAAATAAGAAGCAAGAAACTAATTTTCCCATACAAGAACATTAGCACCCACTTTATACTTAGTGGTTTGCATATTTTATAAAACTTTGTAAATATTTACATAGAGCACGTAAATAATCGGGCTATAAGTTCTTTCTTGAGAAATCCGAGTACAAGCGGTTAGCAATTAACATCGGACCTAGAGTAGGTTAAATATATTTATATTTAAAGCAAAAAATTATATGATTTTAACTGTGTCTGTCTGACACAGATTATAAGCCAACTATGAGAAATACAGATTTTTATAGTTTTAAAATCTGTATTTCTTATAAAAGTAAATTTTTTTTTCACTGAATGCATTACTTATTTTTCTTGTGTATAGCTGAATGTCACGAAAGAAATTCTTAATTAAATAATAGAGAGTTTTTGCATACCGTACGTTTACCTTAGGACGTCCGTTAGCTTTTTCCGTAGGACGCATGCTCATAGGAAACATTTTCTCCTATGAGCAGCGCTAGGGAGAAAAAGCATGCTCATACGGTATGCAAAAACTCTCTAATATCTTTAATTCTCCATTATAAATGTTCTTTTTTTAATCTCTTCAGCGAATTAATTTAATAATCGTTTGCATTCACCAATTTATTCATATTACTCTTGAAAAAAAAGGAATAAAGCCATTTAATAGCAATTTTTTTTTTTTTAATTAAATGGAAAAAATATTTAAAAATGGCTATTTCAAAATGTTTAATTTTAAGAATTGTACATAAAAATAAGAATCAGAAATGACGTCATAACTTTTTAAGCTGTTTTATTCGTATTTGATTTGTGTTTCATTATTTTATGCCTAACATTCTTTTTTTTTTACTGTTTAATTTTTATTCATTAAGAAATAATTTGTAATTACTGTGATTGATTGATTTAAGTGAATAAAATTTAAAACTGCTTTTAATTTACTATTTGTTTAAAAAAAAAAAAATTAGTCAATGAAAAGCAGTTCTAAAATTTGCTTTTAAAACATTTCTTGATTAATTTCTTTTTATTTCATTATAATTATTAATTATTATTTTTAATTTCATTTATGATTATTAATTATTAATTTCTTTTATTTAATTAAAATTATTAATTATTAACTTATTTTATTAAATTTTGTTTAAATGTTATATTATGCTAATTTTTTTTTTGTTCATTTGTATTCACATTTAGTTTTCACTTAATTTCTTATTAATAGTTTGATTGCTTCTGTAATAAATTTTTTACGCTGCTTTGCAATAAAGTAAATGAAATTAAAATCATTTAATTATTTATTAATTAATTATTATTGTTTGTATTTGATGTTAGAAATATTCTGAAGTTGAATGTAGACAGTCATTCTGCTTGCATTATTTTTTAATATATATTTTTTTACAGTTGAAATATTACACAAAAATTATTTCTAAACACACAATTTTGTCAAATTGTCACAAATTCTCTCAATACAAGATAATTACAAAAAAAAAAACAAAAAAAAAACACCCAGCAATCGATGAAAAAGCTATCAACATTCTTTTACCATTTTTAACAACATACATGTGTAAATAAAGTTTATATTTCTTATTAAAAATTAAAGTCTTCTTAGCTATTTGCTCTTGAATTTTGTGTAGCTATTTTTAGATCCAGATATAGATAGACCATAGATCTAGAAATAAGATCAAATATCTAAATACCTAATAGATATTTGGTTTAGTTTACGCTTATATTATTCAGTTATATACTTGGATGATATATTACAAATATTTATATTATTAAAAAATTTATATTGTTATTAAATTATCATAATTAGCATATATATCATAATTTTTCTGTGTATAATTCATTTTACTTTTGGATTTCCACATCATAATTTTTTTACATAGGTATTCTAAAAATTTAACCGCAATTCCAACTCAGTCAAAGTAACAAATTTAGTTCATAGTTGTTATATAAAAATTATGGCAATAGGAAGACGTATGGGTTAAGCATTTTCATTCATTTGTAAAGACTAAGTAATTTTTATGTATGTATTAAGACTATTAGACTATAGAGATTATTTAGTGGCTTTTTTAAAATTAATTCTTAACTTCAACGTTTAAGCATTATAATGCAAAAATATTGAAAGAAAATATCTTATTAATCGATTTCTAATATGAAATAGAAAAAAATGAATATGATGACAGAAAAAAATGTTATTCTATGGTTGTCGTTTCTTATCCCATTTGGTAGACAGCAACATCTAGAACAAGTCCAAGAACATGTGTGGCCTCATGGAAGGAGGGAAAGGGGAAGCAGCTTCGGTTGGGATGGAGCACCCATGGGTAGAAGTTTAACTTGGCTCCGTGACGCTGAAGAAGGTTTGATTTGTCCCTCTACTGTCATTTTGTGCACACTTTTGGCCTAATTAGTCCGGGACCTACAGTCTAACGTGGATTCGAATCACTGATAAACATCCATGCCACGGCCAAGATTCGAACCTGAAGCCTGTGGTACTAAAGGCCAGATCTCTAGCCACTTGGCCATCAGGCTGTTCGCTGAAGAAGGAGAGTAATGCCTTCGGAAGGACTTTTAGGGGGAGCTAACCCCGCATTTGCTTATCGTATGGAAGAAAACCCGGAAAATGCATTTCTTATCCAGGAAGAAAACCGAGGCACGATGCTGAACATCCCAAATGCCACCGTATCTCCTCGTTTGTCTGAAACAGTGTCTACAATAACGCATCCAGTGGATTGAACCTCGGTCCTCATGCTCACCAACGGTGCAAGTTGCCACTGAGCCACGAGTCGGGCTTGATACTCAAAGTTACATTAATTACCTGAGATTCACTAAATATATAAGAAAAGAAATGTAAAAACAATATAAAAGCAATACAATATATGAGGTGTACAGCTTCTGTCGTGATGGAGCATCACTAGATGGAAGTCTGACTTGACTCGAGTCGCTGAAATAGGACGACAATGCCTTCCGAGAAAGGACTTTTTTGGGGAACTACTCGCATTTGCGTATCGTATGGGATTTGGTTTGTCACTCTACAGTCATCTCGTGCGAACTTTAGACTAATTAGACCGGGATCAACGACTTAACGTGAATTCCGAACCAGTAACAAACATCCATGCCAGCTTATGGTATAGGAGAATACCCAGGAAAACTCCCCACCAGGTAGTCTGACTCACGAGGCAAGAGGCTGAAAGTCCCAAACACCATCGAGTCTCCTCGTTTTTTGAGACAGTGTCTACAACAAAGTCGCCAGTGAATTGAACCTCAGCCCTATTGCTCACCAACGGCGCACGTTACCACTGAGTCACGAGTCGGCCTATTCTATAGTTTTTCTATAAAATTATTCATTTTTTTAGATGTACAGTGGATGAAATATGTATGGGGAAAGAGTGCTTTACAACGTGCATTTGGTGCATACAAATAAAAGAAAAATATTTTTCTGAGCAAAGCAAATCAAATGAATTTAATAAAAGAACGCGTAAAAATATTAATATACTAAAACAAGTAATATAAAAAAAAAAATTTTAAAGTCAATTCCTACTTTTTTTTTCACTGTATTACAGAAAGTCCTTTATAAATAATTTTCATTCATTTTTTTAAGATCATCTGGCGCCAGGTATTGGTAGATATATGCAACTTAAATCTAAAAAAAACTAAAATTAATTTATTAAATTTAATTACTGAATTAATATTTGAAAAAGGGGCCTGAATGACCGAGTGGCTCTCGCTCTGCTACCACAGGTTTCAGGGTTCGAGTCCCGGCGGTGCCATGAATGTTTGTAGTGGTTCGGAATCCACTTTAAACCGTAGGTCCCGGTCTCATATGAACGTAGAGCGTTGCGGGGGGTATTGTTACTCCGCGTCCGTGGCTTATCCTCAAATTACACGCGCCCCCTGGGTAATGCAAAGTGAGTACATTTGTGCAGCGCTTGCCTTAAGGCATTCAAGACCAAGCTGTCTAAGTGTTTGCCAGCTACATTAGAAAGAAAAAAAATATTTGAAAAACTGTATTAACATCCAGTGTCATCTACTATTAGTTCAAAAAAATGTATTTAAAATTGAGTGGATGAATAAAAAGTGTTTTATGAACGATTGAAAATTTGAACAAGATATATATAGGGAGAGTGTGAGCTAATAGAAGGAATTGAATAAGCAATTATTTGTGCATTTACAAGAACTTTCAATAAGGAGAATGTTTGAAATTGAGAAATGAATTAACTTGTTTTTTTTGAAGAAAATTGCTTATTAGCAGATGATTTTCTCCATAATCATTTTTAATTAGGTTTATTTAATTTTTCTCACTAATTTATTCGGGGGAAAATTTCTTCCACATTTTACTTTAAGGGAATAAAAAAAACGTTTTTGGGTGAGGGGGATGATTAAGTCAAATGTCTGTGAGCTTCAGGGGAAAAAAAACCCAAAAGTTACACGTCAGATGATTCCCACTCTAATGTATTAGGATTGAAGATACGGATATTTCAGTTAGTATGCATTAGGCTATCTTAAATGTTGCACGCTTCGATCAGAGATCACGCCGGATTATTTAGCATCAATATAGTTTTAACAAGGATACCAAAGATAAATCCCGTTAGATAAAAATTGAAACGATTAAAACGTGCATGTATTTAATGTGTTTAAGCACGTTCGGAATCAGTGTAGTCGATATAAACATCCGGAAAAGTATTTCGTAATTAAAAGATCTACAATATCAAAATCATACATTCAACATTAATTTAAATGAATATTCTTGTAACGTTAAGAAAAGCACATCGCAAAAGAAAAATTAATAATATATCATGTTAATTAAAACAAGGTGTGACAAGCTACTTCAGGGCAAGAAAAATAGTTCTACTGTTTATATAAGCCTATAATAAGTAACCTGGTAATAAGTATCTGATATAGGGTGAGTTGGATTTCAAAAAGTCGTTACAAATTATACGTAAATTCGAGAATTCTGCAGATTTATAAGCTGTGCTGAAATATAAATATCAGTTACTGATAAATATTGGGCGAAAATGCGAGCTGTGTCCTGCCCTGGCTCATTGAAAAGCATGCCCATCCCTTTACCAATCATTAATTGCTCTAATGTCCTGGATTTGGAAATCCGTAATATCACCGATGACCTTTTGGCTGCTCATAAAAACGCTTCAAAACCTTATAACAACAGAAATAATTGGGTTCACCTCCAACGTCAAAAAACTTATTAAAATACTCAACAATGCAAAAAAGAACTGGCAAACTTCAAAGAATCCCAACGATAAAACCATTCTTAACATCAGAAAAGCCTTCAAAGACTATTCGGACAAATTGTGGAAAGAAAAACTAGAAGACCTACAAACAGATGACGGATCCTTCTGGAATCATACTAAATATTTCAAAAGCTCCTAACTAAAATTCCTCACCTCAATAGTACCATTTCTACTGCAATTAAAGATTTGGATAAGGCTGAACTCATAGCACAAAAACTCGAAAAGCAATTTTAACTTAACTCAATTTCTGATCCTGCCCATGAAAACACGGTGATGCAAACCATCAATAACTTTTATCAGAACTACTCCGATTATATTATTCCTAATGTTCTCCTTTTGATATTACCATCATCATCAAAAACGCGAAAATTAAATCGTCACCTTGACCATCTCCAACAAAATTTTGAAAAAGCTTCCCATTATCACTATCATCAAACTCTGCTATCTCATCAATAAGGTTCTAGAACTCAAATACTTTCCCGACTCCTGGAAGATTGCAGCTATCCTCCCCATACTAAAACTTGGAATAGATCCTATGAACCCAGAAAGTTATCGTCCAATATCTCTTTTTCAACTCAAAGCAAAATTACAGAATATATAGCCTAAATAGACTTAACAAATTTGTCGAACACAATAATTTAATTCGGAAGAACAATTCAAACTCTAGAACAATTATTATTAGAACAATTCGGATTCAGAAGGAACCTCTCCACCACCCATCAACTTCTTGGAGTTGTGAAATACATCATTTCTGGTTTTCATAATGGTGAATACACTGGGGGAGTTTTTCTAGATATTCAAAAGGCATTTGACAGAAGTGGATTGAAGGACTTATTTTTAAACTTATTAATTTAACTAAACTAACTTTAAACTAATTTATTATTTTAACTTTAAACTAACTCATTTTTATGAATTTTCCACCGTCGTTTATCAAAGCTCATCCACTCCTACTTTTCTAATAGAACTTTTCAGTCAAAATCAATAGAAAATCAAAAAAAATAGAAGCTGGCACACCTCAAGGAAGCAAAATTTCACCACTGCTCTTGTCCATCTTCATTTCTGATATGCCTACTAGATTCAATACCATTACAGCAATTTATGCTGATGATACTGTCATTCTTCGTCGAAACAAAAACTCTAAATATATTAGAGAGTTTTTGCATACCGTATTTTGGACGTCCGTTAGCTTTTTCTCCCTAGCGCGCATGCTCATAGGAAATTGCGCATGCGTATTTGTAATAATGTTTCCTATGAACATGCGCGCTAGGGGAGAAAAAGCTAACGGACGTCCAAAATACGGTATGCAAAAACTCTCTATTGCCTGCGCATTAAACAAACACCTAGATGGTCTTTCTAATTGGTATGACATGTGGAAAATTGTTCTTAACATTAACAAAACCGAAGCAGTCTTCTTCAGCAAGAATCAAAAATATAAAAAACTAGCCATCTACCTCAAAAATCAATTAATTTTTTGGAAATCAGAAGCAAAATATCTTGGAATTTATTTTCATAAACATCTAAATTGGAATTTTCATTTTAACTATGTCAAACAAAAATACATAAGAAACATTATAAGACTCTATCCCTTATAGCAAGAAACTCGAGCATGACTAGACATAATAAACTTCTGATTTTCACCTCTATGCTTCGTCCTCTCCTCACCTATGCTTGTCCGGTATGGGCCTATGTTGCTAATTATAAATGCTAAAATCTTGGCCAACTGGTTCATGAGAAACGCTGATATTCAAAGAGCTATCTCCCTGCTACCTCTCAAAAAGTACTGGACAGGGCCGGATTTTCCTATAGGCTAACTAGGGCCTAGGGCCTCAACATCAAGAAGGGCCTACATTAAAATTGTTCCCAAAATTAGAATTACGCTCTTCTAAAAACAGTAAGCTCTGAATCGAAAATAAGGAGAAATTCTACACATATGACTCATAAACAAATATAAAAATGTATTGGTTAAGATCAACGCGTTCGGCCCATTGGGTCTGTTCGTTTGTATGCTAGATTGCACCAAAGTACAGCTCATAAGTTCACTGATTGCTATGACTAATATTGACGTGCCTTATGCTACTGAGCTCTGGTTTTGTTCTTGCATATGCGAATTATTATGAAATAAATTTATCTGAATTGAATTTGCTTTAATCTTCAATGTATTGAATACATTTAATTTAATTTGATAGAAAATAGGATAATTTTTATTGCATATTTTTACATTTTCGTAGTCAAAGATTTTTATTACTTGAATTTTGTTTCTTTGTAAACGTTGTGTGTTATGTTTGATGAGTTATTGTTACAAGTACTCTATAGGGTGCTGAGAATAAAAGTCCAAATAAGTGTTCTTTATTTTTTTTTATTTATTATCCGTGCCACATTTACCACATTGGTACCCATCACAACATGTTTCATTTAACATATTGATATAGATCACAGTGATGATGTATTTTATTATCTCTCGTGTCATTTACAAACTTAAAAATGGGAGGTGAAAGGGCCTCATAAATGGAATAGCCTAGGCCTCTTTTCCTCTAAATCCGGCCCTGGATACATGGACTCTTATGTCCGCGGGACTCATTAAAAAAATTATACGTATCTTAAGTGTTCGAGATACATATTTTTTTTTTTTTTATTTTATTTTCGTAGTTAAAGATTTTTATTATTTTAATTTTTGTTTCTTTGTAAATGTTCGCTAAAAATTGTGTGTTATGTTTTATTAGTTATTGTTACAAGTGCTATATAGGGTGCTGAGAATAAATGTCCAAATAAGTGTTCTCGACTTTTTTTTTTTTTTTGTGACACATTTTTTATAAAAATCAGTACGCATCCCAACATGTTTCATTTAACATATTGATATAGATCACAGAAATGATGTATTTTTATTATCTCTCATGCAATTTACAAACTTAAAAATGGGAGGTGAAAGGGCCTCATAAGTGGAATAGCCAGGGCCTTTTCCATCTAAATCCGACCCTGCTACTGGAAAAACTTTCAGAAATATTCTTCAATAATATTGACAACCACCAACATCTGGCTATTCAAGAGATTGATCAATATGAACCGCAAAGACCTTCGGAACATTCTGCTGTAACCTACCAGAAATTCAATTTTGAAGTGTTGGACTTTTTCAATTCTCGCGATTTCCTTTAATCTGGGCATTGCCAATGTTTTTCTTTTATGTTTGTCACCACCGGAGATGAGGTCCCTGACGGGCTGGGGGAAGGGGGTGAGATTGAGTAACAGGAGCTCCAATAATCTTCGACATCCTCATATGAAATTATAGTTTGGCGATTTTTGGCAAAAACAAACTTTACTGTGTGTGCTACTTTATGTCATTAGCTCGAAGGGAAAAAAAAGATCTACTATTTTATTACTGGAACGATTTTCGATTTCCTCTAAAATGAAAAGAGGAATTGAATTGAGAAGAAGAATTTCGGCATTTCTGAATTTGTCAGAATCGCTTTCGTAACATGTTTACGTTTTCTAAATAACTGCGCTCAGGGAAAGAAATCAAGTAGGCGATACAGCTCCAACACTAGTACGAAAAGAACGGAAATTGATTGCACCAACTTTCTGTTCCTTTAGACCAGGGGTCTCCAAACTTTCCAGCCTTAGGGCCATACTGTTTACCCAGTGATTACCAAGGGCCAAAACCGTTTTAATTTTTTGCCATTATCTATAATTTCTAGACTAGTCGCCGAGTACGTTCTGGAGTTTGGAGAGTTATAAGAAGTCTTCCCTAATGCAATTTAATAATTTACATAAGTTTCACTGGGTTGTTTTCTGTTTTGATACTTACTACTTGTGTGAGAAAATATTCTCCAAAATTTACATAAAGAATGTGTACAGATCTGGGTTAACCAATGTTTTAAATCTCTTTTAATAACTGGTACAAGTAAAAATTGATCCAAACTATTGTCAGTGAAAAATCACAATTACATAAATCTCATTAGTAATTTTTTACAAGCGAGTTTTTATCTGCGGTTTCATTCGTGAACTTATTGTAATAAATTTTCATGATTTTTTTTTTTTTTTTCTATTTTCTTATAAATTCATTTTCATTTTAAAATACTGTGCCAAATTATGTATTTTAAAAAAGTAATTTAATAAAAATAATTCAGCACAAACATTGGTATTTTAAATGATTTTTAAATTAACTTTGTTTTAATGAAAATTTCTTCGTATTTTAAAAATTGTTACATTATTTGAACACATTATAAATTGTAATTATATTTGTAAATATAAATCTTTGCATTTGTGAATTTTGTGATAATATTGGAAGATGTTTGAATTCAAAGTAATAATTTACTATAAGCTTAAATTTTATAACTTTAACATAAGTTAAAGATAAAATCAGCCATTCTGACACTTGATTTTTAAGTCCTGTTTTGTGATTTTTATTAATTTGCTGAGATTTTACAATTAAAATCTTTTTTTTGAGTTATAGAGAAAGTTACCACAGAGAAAAGCAACCTAGTTTTTTTAACAGAACTAAATATGTACTTATTGAAGGGGGAAGAAAAAGCATTTCCATAACATTCATTATTTTACAGATTATGTCGTACAGAATTGGAAGAGGAAATTTATCAAATGAGAAAGAGATACAAAATGCAATTCCATTCTGCAGTTTTAGAAATAAAATATGAATTTCATTATTATGCAAACAGCAAATTCTTTTATTAATATTAAAATTATAAAAAAGATAATTTTTGTATGGAAAAATTATGTAAAAGTATAAATCGTAGTCTATGCAATGGCTACATTGCTCTTTTCAAACTTTCCAGCCTGGTTTACACCAGTAAGTCAAGGGCCAAAACCGTTTTAACAGTTATATTTCTAGATTCTGTGAGCGAGTTTTAATTGTTCAATTACTACAACTACTAATGGTACAAGTAAAATGGATCCACAACTACAAACATTGTTGAAAAATCACAATTACATAAATCTCATTAGTATTTTTTACAAGTCGATACCCACGGTTTCATTCGCGTTCATTTACTTTTCCGTTCTTTCAGGGTTTTCAGGATAAAAATCATATGTTTGATTCAGGATATATACATTCCAAACATCGATATACATACATGTGCGATACTCTTTACCCCAACATAACTACTGAGGTAACCGCGGGACGGCGGGATGTTCACTAGTTTATAATGTGGTGGGATTCATTTCAATTACTTGTTAGTTGTTATGCTTAAGTTACATTTTCCGCGTATTATGATTGTCATTAAGCTTTACCTAGCAAGTCAATAAAACCGAGTTATTATCATTCTGTGTTTTTTTTATCAACTTATTACAGCAACAATAAGCTATTCGCGTTGTCGCGGGCCGGATTGGTGACACTGGCGGGCCGGATTTGGTCCGCGGGCCGTAGTTTGGAGACCTCTGCTTTAGAATAAAAGCGCTCTATTATATTACTACTCGATGGCTGAGACCGATTGTTGAATGAAAGTGCCATGAGAAGCAGTCAATGGGGATCTTGACTGTTACAAATGTAAATGAGTATAAATAAAGGGTTTTCAAGTTCTAAAAATCCTGGAGGTGATTATTTTGAACGATTTTGAAATACCCTCTTTAACCTGACATCAAGAAATACAACCTCGTTTGAGGCAATAATAAAAAAATTTTCATGATGCTGCACAATTCTTTCTATTCAAATAGACATGTTAGGGCTGCGACAGGGTACTTAAAAATTTTATTTTTGTTGAATAACCCACCGACAGGTTATGGGGTGAAGGGTATTGCCTTCCAATAGGTTTTTAGGGGTAATTGGTCCTCATTTGCGTGTCTTAATGGAAGAAAACCCGGATACCTCCAACCAGGTAGCTTGATGCGAGACGTTTTACAAGCATTGTCATACATGCCATCCAGTCTCCTAGTTTCTAAAAGCGCTTTTGTATTACGACGCCAAAATCTGTAACGAACACCCTTACTAATCTAGTTTGTTTGGTTTGTCGCTCTACGGTAATTTTTGCATATTTTAGACTAATTACACCGGGAGCTACAGTTTAATATGGATTCCGAACCATTCACAAAAATTCCATGCCATGTTATAATGGTTAAGTTAAATATTACAGTAAAAATGATGTGATAAAAATAAATAAAACGCACCTTAAGTTTATTTATTCTTACATTTGTTTATGAGAACTAAGTTTAACTCATTAAGTTTATTTGTGGTTTGGTTTATTTCTCAACGATCATTTTGTGCACACTTCAAGCTAATTAGACGGGTACCTACAGTTTAACGTGCATTCCAAACCGCTAATAAAATCCACGCCAAAGCCAGGATTCGAACCTGAAGCCCGTGGTACCAAAGGCCAGAACGCTAGCCAATTGGCAATCAGGCCGATCACTAATCTGGAAATTTCCATCTTCCTCCTAGTGTAGGTACTTTCCAGCTAACGGATTTATCCTGCCTACACCCTGTTTAGACATGGAAACTTTCTTTTATTGCATCACAGTCGGACTATCCTAATTTGAAAACCATTAAGATAATTCTGTCCATCATTATGAAATGCTTAATATATAAACGATAATTTCTTTCTTGCTCATGATAATTAATTAACCAATTTCTATAATTAGAAATTCTAAGTTAGTTAATAATCTTTAACCTTTACAAAGGAAACCATCTGCGATTAATTGCTAAGTATAAATTTCCTACACGAACGTTCTTAATATAGGTAACAAAGATCGATCTCGTTATCAGGGGTGCACACAGGGTGGGGAGGGTACGCGAGAGAAGAGCAGGGGAAAGTGTATAACGGGGCCATCTCGCATGTATGTCAAACTTCACTGGAAAAGCACCGTACCGAAACTTATGCTACGCTTCGGCGCCAAACAGGGTTACGCGCCAACACTGGCGGCGAATCGATCTCGTTGGCGACAGGTTAAGGCAATTGTTTATTAATAGTTTTTATAACGTAATTGTTTTAAAATTATTTAAGAATTATTATTAAAAAATTGATTTGCAAATCTGATTTCAAGTAATTAGCTGCTTTTGCAAAGGAATTATTATTAAAATATTTAATACTTTTTACTGTTAACATACTAACAGTACTTTTGCTGTTATTTTGTTAAATACTAAAAGGTTATAATAATATATATAAATTTTTTAGATTTGAGGTGATACTGATTATTTATTACATAGTAAAAAAACGAATAGTATATAATAATATGTAATCTACGTAATCTTTTTAAAAATTAAATATTCTAATAATAAAAATGGCATTTTCTCATTTATAAATTTATGTAAAGATTAAATACTAACTAGAAGCCTGTTTAAAAATGTGTATTTAAAATTACTATATTTACTTTTATTGATTAAAATTACTGCTAATTATTTTTACCATGTAACTGTTAATTAAATTATTTATTTATAAAATTTGATCGCATTCCTTAACTCTTTGAAAATGTACTAAAAATTTTATTTAATATTTCCTTTTTTTTTTTTTTAATTATGTAATTTATTAAATCACTCGGAAAAACATTTATTTTATTATTCAAAATCCTGAATTAATAATTTCTTATTAATTTTTTTTTTTTTAAATAATTTTTACTTAATTCTGCAAACAACTTATGAAATTCGCAATTATTAATTAAAATTCAAAAATTATTCTAAAAATTTTATAAAATTTTATTTTTATTTTTTAATTTCATTTAATAAATAAACATTAAAAGTTTGAATAAAAAAATATTTATATATATTAAAAATATAAGTTCATAAAGTTTAAAAAAATATATATTTATGAAAAAATGTATTTATTTAAAAAAAAGAATAACCATATCCTTATTCAAAATTCATATGCAAAACTTTTTTTTTTAAAAATTTAAATATACATGCAAAACGAGAAATTTCAATACCATTGCCTCTTTGGCACTAAAAATTCACCAAAATATTGATTACCTGCCAAGCATGGCAGCACGCGAGAATCGTTGTTTGCATTGGGTGTGATATGGCAGCCCTTTCAGCTGACGATTTTCGACCGCGAAAAGTTTCACTCTTTAACTAATAGCGGTTTTGATCGGACGTTTTGCATATTGCCACCGCAGAGAAAACGAAACTGTAGGGTTAAAAATCGTCTGCTAGTGTCAACTGGTGTTCCTCGTTCCCCTACCCCTGTTTTCCCCGGAACTGAATATTCCCTATCTGTCATTTTGAACTTTGGATTTGGCACTGATATGTAAAGGCTCAGCGATAATTATTTCTACTGCAATCGGTAAGTCTTTTTTTTTTTTTTTTTTTTAATTTATTTTAATGATATAAAAATTTTATTGTAGTTTTAAAATATCATGCATTCTCAGTATCATTATTTTTTTTTTGAAAATTTTTTGATGTTATGTAATATTAATTCGCTTTAAAATGCAATAGAATTAAAAATATTAAATATTAAAATATTATACACATATTTCTATTCTTAAATTAAAATCTAGGAAATGCTTAAATTAAACAGTTAATAGTCCAAAACTGATTTTTCAATTATTTTATTCTTCGTTCTTAGATAGAAAGCTTTTATTATTATTATTTTTATAAATTTATTTAAGGATTTTAAATCAATTTTTCTTATCGCTGTATTGTAAAAAGTAATATCCATTATTAAGAAAATGGGCAAAATATTTATAATATTTTTCTTCATTTAATCGTGTTGTATGTATTTGAATTTAATGAAAATCGCGATTTGATTTATATATAGCATTTCAAAAAGAAAATGATTTATGTGTTTGCAAAAAATATATATATATATATTTATATCTTTGCACATTAAGAGTAAAAAGTAATTATTTAGTCTATTTTTACTATAAATTTAGTCTAATTTTATATATATATTTTTAATATACATAACATGTATACATGTGTATACTTACATATTATATAAATCTGCATCTGTTACATATAATGAAAAGCTTTTCCAATTTTAGTTTTAATTTCCACAAGAATTTCAGTATTTTACATTGTTACTGTTAAAAAAATATTAATTAAAGCCAAAGGTTTAAAAATGACTTTGCAAATTTTAGTTTTTAATAATTTCTTAACTTTCTGTAAAAAAAAATTTTTGAAATTTAACAAATATGTTTTTATAATCATTATAATCAAAAATAGTTCTATTTTTTTTTTAAGCTACATTTTATACTTTAACTAAAAATAAATTTTCTCTGTATAAAATTATCTATGATTAAGTATGAATGAGAATTTTTTAATAGATTTTCATGATATAATGATAATAGATAAAATTTTCACAAATATAAATAGTCCATTATACATCCATAGAGGGTTTACAGTAGTCATATTTTCGATTTGTTTTTTTCATTCCTTTGCAATAATGAAAAGTTATGTACGTGTTAAATGGACTGTATAAGTCAAAATGTCATTTATGATAAACATTAATACACTTAAATTATGAGAAGAAATGTATTTTGTATCCGTTCTAGCATTTTACAGTGTACAAAAAGTATTTGCACACTTACATTTTTGCTTGCAAATCATAAAATTAAGCATTAAGAAATACAAAAATTGGTATTGCGAAAGTGGAATAAGTTTAATCACCTAAATTAAACAGAAAAAAATATAATAATATAAATAACAATTTTTTTTGCAACAAAATTAAAATATCTCGTGTCAAAAGTATTTGCACACCCGCATGAATACAAAAGAAATATAATGTATAAGAAAATTTCAAATAACTAATATTTAGTATGCATTCCATTAGCATCTATTACTGCTTGTAATCTTGCTGGCATTGATTTAATTAAATATTATGTAACAGTAGGGTCAATATTTGACCACTCTTCAATAAGAGCTTGTTTAAGTGCAGATTTGCTTGAAATCTTTTTTTCTTACTTTTAAATCCAAAGAATTCCACAAATTTTTCAAAGGAATTAAGTCTGGTGATTGTGGTGGAATAGCAAGTCTTCTGGGTACATTATAAAGCAACCACATTCGTGTTATACCGGCAGTGTCCTTGGGATCATTGTCTTGCTGAAAATAGTACGAATTACTGATACCCAATTTTATTGCACTTTGTGGAAAGTTATCTCGCAACACATCAATATAGGTTCGAGCTGTCATATTCCCATCAATGAAACACAAATTACCAACTCCTTTGCTAGCCATGCACCCCCAAACCATAACAGAGCCTCCTCCATGTCCTTATAACTGTAGGTAATACATTTTTAGTATGGAAAGCAGTGCAAGGCTTTCTCCAAACTAATTTGCTGCCATCTGATTTAAAGATATTGAACTTACTCTCGTAGGAGAATATGACATTTTTCCAGACATCAATTAGCTTATTGATATATTTCTTAGCGAATTCGAGTCTCTTCGGTCTATTTCGTTCCTTTATAAAAAGGTTTTTTCCTTGGAGATCTCCCATAAATTTGTGCATCGTGCAGGACATTTCGAATACTTTGGGCACTAATTTGAACTCCAGATGTTGAAGCGACATCATTGGCTAATGTTATCGCACTAACAAATGGATTTTTTGATGCCTCTCTTATAATTTTTCGCTTAATTCGCTGTGAAAGTTTCTTTGGGCGTCCAGAACGCAAGTTATTTGATGTAGATCCTCTTTTTCTTTGTGACGTTTTATAATGTACCGAACAGTAGAAAAGCAAACATTTACTTTTTTACCTATTTTTCGATAACTTAGGCCATTTTCCCGAAGAGAAACAATTTTTTTCTCGCAACGATTGGCAATTCAGATTTCTTAGGTGCCATCACAAATTGAAATCAACAATCAACTGATAAAGTACCGACACTAAATACCTCCCTTTATAGTCGTCTTACGTATGTTATTTTACTGTGGGATGACTATCAAATAATTAGCAAAAAAATGCAAATTTCCTAAAGTTGAGTTGAGTGTGCAAATACTTTTTTTGACGTAAGATATTTGAATTTTATTGCAAAATTTTTTTTTTTACTTGTATTATTGTATATTTTAAAATTAGTTTAGATGAATAAGGTTATTGTGTTTTTAAAATGCCCATTTTTGTACTTTTTAATGTATTTTTTTTATGAATTGTAAACAAAACTGTATGTGTGCAAATACTTTTAGTATCCACTGTATCTACGTGATTACAAATACTGCATTGTTGGTTAAAAACCAAAATTAAAATTTTGAAATGCCCTATGTAAAGCAGTGCTATAATTGCAATCTCTATCATCAATAATGATTCCCGTGCATTTTTAGCTAAACAAATGCATTAATAAATAGACTAAAATGGACGAATCATTGGGATTGATATCACTACAGTAAAAAGATTGACAATGCCTTCATATTTATAGGAAAAGTTGTGAAGTTCAGTTATCTAGAAGATATACAAATATTTTAAACTTACCCGGGAAATTGATACATATCAATCATTTCCTCTAAATTTTCTGCTTTTCGGGCAAATGTTTTCACTGATGCAGCTATTTTACTCGAATAGTTTATTTGTGAGGCATTGTAGTACAGCAAAATGTCGATTTCGAGAATTTGGAGTTCTATTTCGCGGTCGTGTTTTGTTTTTTCTCCCTCTTTGGTGTTAAATTCAATTTCAGTTTCAACATTTGCTAGTGCTAGTTTGCCATTTTCTAATTTTGCATTTTCTTTACATATTCTGCTATAAATTTTGCTTTTCTGCGAAAAAATATCATCATTTCTAACAACCACATTGTGATTTAATTGATTTATCTATTCTATGAGTATAAAATCATTGATAGGAATTTTTATTCATGTTATTCACGTTTCACTGATCTATTTATATTTTTAATGAATTATTTTTTTTATTAATTTCTTTCAGATTTTTTTATATATTTTTTTTTAATCTGGGTTATAAATTTTATCTATTTTATCGTGTTTTCATTGAGGATATTCTTCAACATAAATAATTTTTTTTTTTTTTTTTATTTTTTTTTTTTTATTCATTCTTTATTGCCAAATGATTTTATTTATTTATTATTATTTTTTTTTTCAATTGTAAACTTTTTGCATGAGGGTAAAAATAAAAAATTTTAGAAAATAGATTTTTTTTTTTTTTTTTTTACACGAACTTTATTCAAAATAAATGTGGAGTATTTTTTAAAGGGTGGAAAATTTTAGCGGATTGAATCAAACTGTACAAAGAAATTTATTAAATATTTTTCTCCTAAATAGGTACCCAATTAGTAGTTAATATTTAGTCCCAATTAAGCAAAATTTATTTGCACCACGAATAACCTATTATCATAGCCTCGGGCGGCCTGGTGGCCAATTGCCTAGCGCTTTGGCCTTTGGTGCCACAGGCTTTAGGTTCGAATCCTGGCGGTGGCATGGATGTTTGTGAGTGATTCGGATTCCATGTTAAACCGTAGGTCCCGGTCTAATTAGCCCAAAGTGGACAAAAAATAACCGTTGAGCGACAAACCAAACCAAAGCCTCGGACTATTACTGTAATTGTCAGCTTTATTTTTCCCTTCTCTGAACTACGGAAAGTATATAGACCCCTAAAGGTTTATTGCTTATATATATACTAGGTATAACAAATAAAATATCTACTTTTGTTACAATATAAATACAAAAACCAATAAATTCCTATGTAAGATGTCTTGGTTGCTGATAGTTACTCCACGTGATACTCAATTTCATACCATATCTTGGCTAACATTTGGAGGAAGGCTTACCAAGTTTGGCGAGAATCTTTAGGGAATGAACAACAAATAACAAATTAATAACATGTTAGCTTCCTGCAAATAAATACTAAGTTCAGATCTAGCCAATCTTTCAGATAATCTCTGCATGAAAAAAATCCAATGGGAAAGTTGTAGTTGTAGCCACCAAGAATTCCAAAACTCCTCTACCTTTTACGGCCTGATGGCTAATTGACTAGCGCTCTGGCCTTTGGTACCACAGGCTTCAGGTTCGAATCCTGGCGATGGAATGGATGTTTATGAGCGGTTCAGATTCCATGTTAAACTGTAGCTCCAAACATTTACTTTTTGTCAATTCATGGCATGAATTCGAATATTGCTTAGATATACTGCGATTGCATTATAAATTAGAAAATACCGAAATAAAATGTCTTTTTATTATTTCTTTTTGCATAATTTTGTATGCTTAGTAAATTTTGGATACCCTGGATTTTTAAATTGATACCGTTTGTTAGAATTTTCAAGTAAATATTGCATATGACGTTTATTTTTTAATAGACTTTATTGTAATTGGGGAGAATTTACATTTATTGAATACAAATTGCTCAGTAATAAAAAAAATTTGCCTAATGTTTACTTAATAAAATTCATTTGTAAATATTATTAAAATTAGACTGCAATGATTATACTAAAAAGATGAAACACAAAAATTTTTACAATATATCACGATGAAATTGCATATGACAAACTCGCTACATTTGAAGAAATCTAAAGAATCTGTTTGCTTTTAAATATATAAAACCTTTTTATTGTAATTTATTATGAACGTTTAACGATTACATAGTTGTATACTAATATTATTTTCTTTATTTAATGCTTTTCTAATATTTCGATGAAAATATATAAATGTAATTCAAATACAAATACTTTTTTTTTTTTTTTTACGTTAAAATAGAATTGTTAATTAAATTGGAACTGTATCTGTATTGTAAGATTTAAAAATGTTTGTTTAGAAATCTATTCATATAAATTTAAAACAATTTTCGTACATCGATAATCGTTTGGTATATCGATATCTATTTTCGTTTAAATTGATAATCAGTTGGTAAAATTTGACATAATTGAAATTAATTTAATTTAATTAATTAATTATTTTGTAATAATTAATAATTAATTAATTTGTTTATATTTGTTGAATTAAAATTTACTTTAATAAAAATCAATTAAATAAATTAATTTTTAAAGAGAAAGAATAAAACCTTTTTTTTTTTTTTTTTATAAGTTCATAAATAAATGTTTGTTAAACTTAATTTAAAAGACAAGTCGTTTTAGAATGCCAATTTCTGCAAGCAAATAGAACAATTATTTAATTTTTAATTTATAACATTTATAATTATTTAATTATTATTATTTTTTAATTATTTTTAAGTAAAAATTATTTAATTTACTTTATTTACACATGTGATAGTAACAACTGATTTGTTACAATAATAATAATTTGCAATTTTAGTTGCGCCCCTAAAAATATTCTATATTAAAAGTATATTTATTTATCAAGCGGTTTTTGTGAACGGAACTCACAATTTTTTTCTCATTTTATCATGATGGCGGCACTAGTGTTCGAGTATATTGAATTATCGCTTTCCTATCGTTCGTTGAAGTATTCCCGGAAATAAATATCGATATCGGGTTTTTGTGTGTGAGTGTGTATTCCTTTTTTGACTACAGGGTAACAATGTCGTTAGATAAAGCTTATCACGTTGTGTTAGTCAGAACAGACTGGAGGGGAAACGAAAACAAATATGTATGCTGAGATAGGTGCGTTTATTTTGTGTTAAGTAATCACAAAAAAGTAGTCTTTCTTTTAGAATACCTGGAAAATTTTTTTTTTTTTTTTTTAGTTTCATACTAAACGGAATTGTTATTTTTAAAAAAATCATTGTTCCATTAATTTTGAATAAAACAGCAACAAAAATTATTAATACTTTCGCTTAAATATATTTATTTTTTATAACCGTTTTAGTATATTACTTATTAATATTATATTACTTACTTTAGTATATTACTTATTATAAACCGTTTAAAAAACCCATTGAGAAGAAATAGAAAAAAAAAAAGTCTTATTAATTTTTTTTTTTGTTATACATATTTATGTTTTCAGTATTATGATTCCTTTTATTGCTTATAATTTTTTTTTTAATTAACTTACTTTAAGTGAAGATTTTATTTATTTATTTATTTTTACGTTTCTGAATTTTTTTCTTTGTACAATTTTGTGCAAAACATGCTGAACATTTATATACAGTTAACACAATTTTAAGTCAGTTGCAGTATTTTTATTTATTTATTCTATCTCAATAACGATCGTATTTCTAAAATTATAAAGAGTTTATAGATATTATACAAAAGCTATTATTGTTGGATGTATATATGGCGGTATAAAATCAACTAACTTCCTCTCGAATTTAGGCTTTGGATGTAATGGCTAATCCTATATTTACCTCTAATCGTAAATAACGACACGGCCTGATGACCAATTGGCTAGCGCTTTGGCCATTCGTACCACAGGCTTCAGGTTCGAATCCTGATAGTGTCATGGATATTTGTGAGTGGTTCGGAATTCACATTAAGCTGTTGGTCCTGGTATAATTAGCCCAAAATGTGCTCAAAATGATAGTAGAGCGACTAATTAAACTAAACCTTAATATAAATATCGGCTCTTATAAGGCTATATCAATCGTGAATGATCAATCACGATCAATCTTTGATCGTGAATGATCAATCCCTAAATTTCTATATCAACCACGAATGTAAGAATATCCTGATGTTGTAAAGGTTGGCTTTGGATAAAGATTAAAAACTAAGATCGATCTCTAATAATAAATAAATGATCTCTAATAATGCTATATCAAACTCTGATGTCGAATAGTCAACCCCTACTACTGCTATATCGGCCACGAATATATAGACTATCTATAGACATAAGATTATCCTGATGTTTTAAAAACGAGATCGGATATAATTAAGGTTGGTTTTGAATAAAAATTAAAAGATCGATCTCTAATAATAAATAATGGGCCTCTAATAGTGCTATATCAACCTTTCATCCCGAATACACAACACCTAATATCGCTATATCCACTACGGAATTTTGTGTAAGAATATCTTGATGTTTAAAAAACGAGATCGAATACAAATAAGGTTGGTTTTGGATAGAGATTAAAATGTAGAAGATCGATCTCTAATAATGCTATATCAACTTTTGATCTCGAATGATCAACTCGTAATTTCGCTATATTGACAACGGATCTTGTATAAGATTTTCCTGATGTTTTAAAAAAAAGCGAAAGCAGATACAAATAAAGTTGATTTGGGATAAAAATAAAAAGCTAAAATATCGATCTCTAATATTAAATAATGGATCTCTAATAAGACTATATCAACCTTTGATATCGAATGATCAACACCTAATATAACTACATCGACTACGGATCTAGTACAAGTTGTTCCTAATGTTTAAAAACAAGATCGGATACAAATAAGGTTGATTTTGGATAAAAATAAAAAGCTAACTGATCGATCTCTAATATTAAATAATCGATCTCTAATAATACCTATATCAACTTTTGATTTCGAATGATCAACCGTTAATTTTGTCACATCGACCACAGATTTAGTATAAGATGTTCCTGATGTTTTAAAAACGAGATCGGATATAATTGAGGTTGATTTTGGATGAAGATTAAAAGTTAGACGATTGATCTCTAATAATGCCTATATCAAATTTTGATCCCGAATGATCAATCCCTAATAATGCTGTATGGTCGACTTAAAAGCTTTAGGTATTAGTAGAAACCTACATATTAGATAATATTAGGTACATAGTAGAAAGCTATGTGAAAACAAATCTGTTTTAACATTTGTTAATAAAAATCAGTGAAATAGAATGTTAAATCCGAAAATAGAAGACAGTGTTAACACCAATACCCAGGCACTCGATTCGATTCTTGGGAACGAATTTTCATTTTCAATTCACTTAAAAGCGATTCGAACCGATTTTCCCATTTTCATATCCGTTCATTAACTCGGGAATTTCTCATCATCATCATTATCATCGGCATCTCCCGAATTCTCACGCACTGATTCAATAATTTTCTCAACTGACTCTTTGGGCTCGATTTTGCCCTACTTTAAGCGATCCGATTTAATTGAAACGTTTTAGACTTATCAAGGACAGACGACACTAAAATATTATGATAAGTTTATTATCTCATCATGATTAGGATTGCCAGGATGAGTGATTTTATTTTAACTTATGAAGAGCAATTTAACCCGTGTAGAATGAAAGTACCTAAGACATTCAAACCTACGTGGGACAGTGGTACAACGGATAACGCGCTTGACTACGGATCATCAGATTCCCTGTTCGAATCCTGGCTAGCTATTCGCATTTAGCCTTTGTTTTACTCACAATTAAATTATTGTAAGGACTATAGTTCCAGTCCTCCGTACCGGGACCTCATTTAAATATTATAGTTAAAACCCACGCTGAGTTAATTAAACTAAAAATTAAAAAATTGTTAACATACGAATAAAATGACTGACAAGCAAATGAATGTCATTGTTCTAAAAGCGTGGGGTGCTTTTGTATGACCTTTTAAACTAACTCTGCATTTCGGAATGAAACTAGTGGAAAATTATGACGATTGATATCAGCACCCCACGCGTTTAGAACAGGGACATTCATTTTCTCGTCAGTCATTTTATTCTTATGTTAACAATTATTTTCACTTTTAGTTTGATTAACTCTAAAAAAGCGTGTTTTTTTAGTTTTTTTTAAAACTATTAATTTATTTCATACGAATCCAAAAAGGTCTCAAGACACAATTCCTTATGTTTAATCTTCAAGCCCCGAACACTTTTATAACTACTAGTTCTATTTCCATTAATATTAGATGATCAATTCCAAAAGAGTACTCAGTGAAATAGAATCTTAAATCCGAAAATAGAAGACAGTGTTAACACCAATACCCAGGCATCCGATAGGAAAGAATTTTCATTTTCAATTCACTTAAAAGCGATTCGATCCGAATTTTCCATTTTCGTATCCGTTCATTAACTCAGAAGGAATTTCTCATCATCATCGGCATCTCCCGAATTCTCACGCACTGATTCCCTAATTTTCTCTTCGCCTTCCAAGTGGGTCAGAGCCGAAGCGCTTCGATTGCGATTCAACGCCCGTATCGATTCATGGTCGATATCGATGGGGAACTTTCATTGTCGAGTAAACAACGAGGCAAGATTAGCATCTGGTTGTGATGCTGGTCATTGTGTTAACCTTGATTATATTCTGCTGGCTTTCTAATCACCGCAGTCCAATAATAGTCGGAACTGAGGCCAGGTCTCAGATGAATAGACCCGATGTCCTGATTTTCCCTTTTAAAGGGATAAAGGATATGCAAAGGGGTGAATAAATTTTGCTCATTAGTTTAAAGGATCGGAATAGCGTTTTGCAATTGTTTATGAATGGTGTAGATGGTTTAGTATTGGAAAAAGATTAGACATTTTCTAGACTGCAAGCAGTGTGGTCTGCCTATTAATTAACATAACTCGTCGCAATGACGTAATGTCCTCTATATTTAAAGCAAGTATGTGACATATATTTATTGATGGGTCATTTCGTCATATGTCATGTAACCTCTACAAGTTCACGTAACAGTTTTTATAATTTTATATACACACTCCAGTCACATTAATGTGACCACCACCTACTTTCGACGTCAACGTGAAATAACCAATCAAAAAAGGCAGGTGGCAGCACATTGCAGTGGAGTGTATATAAAGAATTCCACTTAAATACCACTTAATACCACACTTTCGACGTCACGTGAAATAACCTTCACAAAAAGCCAGAATATACAAGAGTGTATATTCTGGCCAGAACAGGTGGTCACATTAATATGACTGGACTGTGTACTAATTACAAAGAACCTAATTAAAGATGGGCTTAGTGGCTAGCGCTCGGTACTGCAGGTTTCGCTGGTTCAGTCCCGGCAATGCCATACATATTTGTAGTGGTTCGAATCCACTTTAAACCATTGCTGGTCATTGTGTTAACCTTGATATTATTCAGCTGGCTTTCTGATCACCGCAGTCCAATAATAGTCGATCACCGCAGTCCAATAATAGTCGGCTCTGAGGCCAGGTCTCAGATGAATAGACCCGATGTCCTGATTTTCCCTTTTAAAGGGATAAAGGATATGCAAAGGGGTGAATAAATTTTGCTTGTTAATTTAAAGTTCGGATGTTGCCTTAATAGCGTTTTGCAGCATTGTTTATTAATGGTGTAGATGATTTAAGTCTGGTAAAAGATAAGTGTGGACTGCATATTAATTAACATAACTCGTCGCAATGACGTAATGTCCTCTAAATTTAAAGTAGGTAGGGTATTGCCGTATGTGACTAGTTTATTGATGGACTATTTCGTCATATGTTATTTAACCTCTGCAAGTCCACATGATAATGGTTTTTTTTAAAATTTATATTAATTACAAAGAAGGTTTGGGAAAAGTTGATTGCTAATGTTAACAAAACAACAACGATGCGTTGAAAAGATTGAGATTTGAGATTAAATATATCCTTCTTGATGTGGAAAATTTCTTGCAGAAATTAATTACACGCAAAAATAGATTTGGTAAGGAAAGTAAAAATGATGTTATGACTTATCCTCAGTGTCCTGTAGCGCGGGACGTACACACCATGATTAGTCCACTCATGGATGGAGGGGAAGGGGCTTCTGCTGTGTTGGAGTACCCGTAGGTAAAAATCTGACTTAGCTACGAGTTCGCTGAAGAAGGGCAATGTCTACTGGGAAGACTAAAAGTCTTCCAGAAGAGGGGGAGGAAACTACTCTGCATTTGCTTATCGTATGCGAGAAAACCCGGAAAAACTTCCACCAGATAATCTGACTTACGAGGCAAGATGCTGAACACCTCACAAGCCATCGTGTCTCTTCTTGTTTGAAACAACGCTGACAGCGGATTGAATTTCAGCTCTAATGCTCACCATTGGCGCACCTTGCCACTGAACTACGAGTCTAGCTAAAAATTGTGAACAGTAATAAAAGCATGTCAACCAATAACAACCATGGTTACTTTTTTGTGTACAATTTTCATGCGATTTCTTTTAAATTCGGAAGCATTATTAAATGTTACACTAAAATCTCGTCCCCATTCATTTCCGGTATCTACAGTTTAAAGTGAATTCCGAACCACTAACAAACATTCGTGCCGCCGTCAGGACTCGGACCTGAAGGCTGTGGTACCAAAGGCCAGAGCGCTAGCCAATTGGCCACTAGGCCGCTGGCCACCTAGAAGCATCAGCTTGTATGTGATTTTGAAAATTAAAATAATTACCAGTGTAGCCTGTGAAACTCTGCCGTCTGTAACATAAGCAGTACTCTTTGGAGTTGATCGTCTAATATTAATTGAAGTAGAACTAATAGTTATATTCAGTTTATATCTAGTTTTGAGGAATAAAAATAAACAATTGTTTTTGACACCTTTTGGATTCCTATTATTTCAAAAAACTATTTTTACTAATACTAATACTTTCAATATTTTTACTAAAATGTTCAACGCCATATTTATGTGAATTATGATTTTCTACCCTCACCACAATGAAGTGGAAAAAGAGAGGAAACCTTCAATGTATTGGCGGGGAAAATGAGAGTTGCCTCTCAAATATATGCCCGAACGTTGAAGAAATCGCTAGGACATTTTCGGGGTCATGTTTCTAAAGTGCGTTTCATAGTGTGTTTAGTTTAAAGTGCGTTTAATTTAAAGTGCGTTTCATTTAATTTTTATCACTATATTTTTACTGTAATATTTGACTTAAACATTATAACATATTTCTGAGAAATTCGAATGTAGTGTATCTATAATAATTTTTTTTTAAATTTTAAATGCACCTTGACTGCAAAATATTTGGGAACCACTGGACTAAACTGTAACTGCAACAAAAATGTTTTTATTTGATCGATGCCTGTTTATTTCTATTTCATAAAATAATACATGGAAACTGTATATGTCTTAAAAAGAAAAATTTATGCTTAAGAATATGTATATTTTAATGCAACGGGCAAACAGTTAGATGTTGTATTTGATGCCTTAAGGCAATCGCTGCACCGACGTTACTCACTTAGCACTACTCGGGAGGTACGTGTAGCTTGAAGATAAGCTACGGGCGCGGAGTAACTATACCCTCTTAACGCTCTACGCTCCTGTTAGACCGGGACCTACGGTTTAAGATGAATTCGAACCACTACAAACATCTATGCCACCGCCGGGACTCATCTTGTACCGTGACAAATTCGATTAACTGTTAATAGAGAGTGTTTATACCGTATTTTTTTCTCCCTAGCGCGCATGCTCATAGGAAACATTATTACAGATACGCATGCGCAATTTCCTATGAGCATGCTCGCTACGGTATGCAGAATACGGTCTGCAAAAACTCTATTAAGTGTTAAAAAAAGTGCGATTACAAACATTTATTATTATTTTAACAATAACAAAACGAAGAATTAACGATCCAAAATCTCAACAAAAACAGTTTCTTTTTATCAATCCCTAATCTCGCTATGTAAACATATCTTCATTGCATTCACTCTAAAAACACTAGAACGCATAACAACAAAAATAAATAAACAAATAAACACCGGAAACAGCAAACGATTTTTTGTTGGCGACCGAGTGGTGAGTGTGTCGGCCGATTCTCAGGGGAAAGCCCCAGACGATAAATCACGGGCCGCGAGTAATTAAAAGAGGCGCTTAATTGCTCGCTCGGGGTCGACGACTGCGCGGTTGTTGACGCCTGTCAAGGTTTGGCCACCCCTTCCCCCGAGGTCCGCACAGCCGGTAGCACTTCCGCGTTTGCGGAAATTAGTCCGCGTTCGCTACTGCTGCTGGGTCAGTAGCGAACGGTTGAACTTGGTAACGGAGTGCTTAACCTCTTCTGATGGAGCGATTCTTTTTTAAGTGACTCGCTGAGGGTGATCGAATTAAAACGTGAAATTTCCATTTTATGAGGTGTTTTCCCGCTCTTATCTGAAAAATAGAGATGGGGGGAGATATTCCCTCTCCTAAGTGGATTTTTTTTTTTACTGACTCCGGACTCCTCGCCGTAATTTCATGAACTAACAAATTTAGAAAATTTGTGAAATAAATTGAAAGACTTTTATTGAATACTCATACATCTATAAAAAATTTTACACTAACAAAGTTATTATTTTTTTCTTTCTAATGCAGCTGGCAAACACTTAGACAGCTTGGTCTTGGATGTCTTAAGGCAAGCGCTGCAGACGTTACTCACTTTGCATTACCCAGGGGGCGCGTGTAACTTGAAGATAAGCCACGGACACGGAGTAACAATGCCCCCGCAACGCTCTACGATCCTGTTAGGACCGGGACATACGGTTTAAAGTGGTTTCCGAACCACTACAAACACCCATGGCACCGCCGGGGTTCGAACCTCATAGTTGGGGTACCGAGTGCCAGAGCGCTAGCCACTCGGCCATCAGGCCCCACATAGTTATTATTGTTATTATTATTTTACAATTTGAAATGCATAATATTTTAACTCACTTAAGGTTTGGTTTGTCGCACTACGGTCATTTTTGTGCGCACTTTAGACTAATTAGACCGAGACCTACAGTTTAACGTGGATTCCGAACCACTCACAAACATCCATGTCACCGCCAGGACACGAACCTGAAGCTCGTGGTACTTCATAGGAAAGAGCGCTAGTCAATTGGCTATCAGGCTGATTTCTCTTAAAAGATATCTTTGTACGCTAACTTTGCTAACAAAAAGAAAAATATGTCCTATTAGAATAACAGTGCTACATTAACAGGTAGAAAAGTATAGTAGAGGGGCCTGATTAACGCTATGGCGCTCAGTGCTACAGGTTTCGAGTCCATGCCGTGCCATGGATGTTTCTAATGGTTCGAATCCACTTTAAACCGTAGGTCGCGGTCTAATATGACTGCTGCCCGTAAGGCTGACAACCCTACCCTGTAAAAAGGAGACATCTCCTGTCTCGAAATCTGCCAGTAGCCCACCATGGGGCTGTTGCACCAATGAAGAAGATTTGGTTTTGATTTGTCGCACATCTTAGGCTAATTAGACCAAGACCTACAGTTTAACTTAGATTCCAAAACCACCAGCAACCATATACAAGGAAAGACCGTAGGGCGACAAACCAAACCAAACCTACTCCTAGGTTTATTTTCCATGCTTTTAGTGATTTTTATTTACATGTTAACCTTTGTTATCTTCACTTTCGACAGCAGAGTAGCATAATAGTAGAGCGACAAACCAAACCTTTCATTTTGGATTCAAGATAGCTTTTTATAAATCTCAATGCTGAGAAATAATTCTCTTAACACTTGTTTGGTTTGCTGCTAAATCAGTCACCTGCTACTGGTTGTATTATTGAAGGATACAGTTGGATTATTTGTTTAACATTTCATTTAAACATTAATTCTCAGAAATTTTGGAGAAATAAAAATTATTTTTATAAAAGTATCGGGAGCTGGAATATTAAACCGACTTCTGACTCAAATTTTCCACCTCTACTAAAAAGCTGTAATGCGACCATAAGGTTATCAATAAGGATGATAAGGTTAAAACAAAGGATAGATGAGCAGTAAAGATAAAAGAGACAGCAAAATTGTGTAATTAGTAACCTTAAAAAATGGATTCGTTTGTATTAATATTTTGTAAAAATTAATTTCAATTAAAATTTTTAAGCAATCATTTATTGATAAACAATATGTAAATATTTTTTTCATCTCGTGAGTAGATATACAGGTTTTTAGGATGGTTGTTGAAATTTGAATAGAAAGTCATTAAAATGAGGAAGAGGGAAAATCTCCCAAGTTATCTATGATCTTAAGTAGGCTATAGCTTATAACACCAAATTTGAAAGCTCCAGGTGAGAAACTGTGAATTTCGGTAAAAGACGGACAAACGGATATTCAAATATTTATATTAGATGAAATGCGAGCTTTTGCATTTTCCGCCGATGACTCTGAAGGTGTTTATAATGTTAGCAGAATTTGGATCTCTTCAGAATTTTTTTTTTTTTTTTCCCCCGTTTTGGCAATTCAACAAACCAATCCAATGAATATAGAATTAATAATAATAAGAAGAAGAATGTATCTTTATTGTGAAAAGATTGTAATGTGTAACGTATCCGTAACGTACACAGTGGAATCCACGTTAAACTGTGAATCCTTGTTTATTTAACCTAAAGTGTGCACAGAAATGACGGCAGAGCGACAAACACAAACCAAACCAAACTAAACCATCCAAAAAATCTGTGCAAAATGTTTAAATTATTTTGTATTTAAATTCTGTAAAAGCGGGGCTGAATGGCCGAGTGGCTAACGCTCTGGCGCTTGGTACCACAGGTTTCGGTTCGAGTCCCGGTGGTGCCATGGATATTTGTAGTGGTTCGAATCCACTTTAAACCGTAGGTCCCGGTCCTAATAGGATCGCAGAGCGTTACGGGGGCATTGTTACTCCCGCGCCCGTATCTTCAAGTTACACTCGCCCCCTGGGTAATGCAAAGTGAATAACATCTGTGCAGAGCTTGCCTTAAGGCATCCAAGACCAAGCTGTCTAAGTGTTTTCCAGCTGCATTAGAACAAAAAAAAAAAAAAAAAAAAAAAAACTCTGTAAATTGAATTTTTCGTAAGACTTTTTAAGGTTTGGTTTGTCGCTCGACGGACATCTTGTGCATACTTTAGGCTAAATAGACCGAGACCTGCAGTTTAACATGGATTCCGAACCACCAACAAACATCCATGCCAGGATTCGAACCTTAAGACTTCAGTTGGCTCAGTTCAGATGCAGTGGCCAGAACGCTAGCCAGTTGGCTATCAAGCCACTGGACTTTTTAAGGAATCTTCAGTGAAAAAGTGTATAATATATATACGCACATTTTATATACAAAGTTGTTTTTATTTTCATCATTGAAAAAAAGAAAAGAAAAAGAAACTACAACCCTATTTTTAAATGATTCACAAACTAATATTCGAAATTCACGACATGTAATTCCTGATCTTTCTTTCCAACTGTAGTAATTTTTTCCTGGTTGTTTATGAAGAAGGTTGTGGGATTCGGGTTAGACTCCAAATCGGACTGGTTTCAGATTTTTTTTTTTTAATGCTAATTTTTTGTGGAAGAAACTTTTCTCATGATCGACTGACTCCTTTCTGTTTTTGCATCTTCTGCCTGCAGGTACAGTTACAGGTAAACAAATTGTAAAGGAAGACACCGGGGAGGAGGAAGCCTGTCCGGAAGTGGGTCGAACCCTCAGGGCGGAAGAACCCTTTCGAGCAGCAAGGTCGAGGACTGCGAAGTCGGTTTCTGGGTTGGTTTCGATTTTGGGCGATTGTTCTTCAGGCCGGGATTGGGTCAGTTAAGCGAACCGGTTGAGGACAAGCGATGGTACCGGAACCGCGTGGCGGAGAGAGATTGCTAAAAGATTCGATTGTTCCAAAGAGGTTGGCCCATTAGGAGATTGGTAATCGCTGGGATTCTGAACGGAAGGAAAAGTACACAGAAATATCTTCTGCGACGTAACGGTTAAAGAAGCTTTTCACTTAGTAGAAGCCTTGATTCTCAGCAACCAAATATATTTTTGACTATGATAATGATTGTTGGTCTTGATAATGTCAGTGCCTTCCCGGATATGCTAGACCTAGACTGTGGACCTCTTAGAACAGTGGTCGCAGGGCCGGATTTTTCCTATAGGCTAGCTAGGCTTCAGCCTAGGGCCTCAAGATCAAGAGGGGCCTACATTCAAATTGTTAGCAAAATTAGAATTACACTAATCTAAAAACTGTAAAAACTAAAACACTGAATCGAAAATAAGGAGAAATTTTACACATATAAATAATAAAAAACATAATAAGTAATGTACAAACTTAAAAATGAGAGGTGGAAGCGCCTCATAAGTGGAATAGCCTAGGGCCTCTTTTCATCTAAATCCGGCCCTGAATGGTCGATATAATGTTGGCAGTTGAACGCCGATAAAAATATAATAAATGGATAATACAAATTAATTTGAATTACCCCTATTCTAAATGATAAGGGACAAAAATAGACAAAAGTTTCTCAAATTTCATCTTTTTTTTTTTGCATGTATTTCAAGTTCTTACATGATTGAGGTTGAGTTTAGTCATGATAATTCCATTTTGACAAAACAAAGTAATCAATTATATATATAATTCCGTGTCGATTTTAGGCTAAATTTCAACCCAACATTGTCATTCTTGTCAAGAATCGCAACGTAATAACATTTATTATGTTTTCTATGTATAATTTACTAATATTATCAATTTTATTTTCTTAAAATATAGAGTTGAATAGTTTTTCCATTTTATTAATATCTAAATTAATTTTTATATCTTATTTTATGTTATCTTTTGCATCATCGTTTCTCTTTAATTTCCTCCTCCTTCTTCATTGGCGCAACAGACCCATGGTGGGACAAGGCCGTCTGCCTACTAGCAGATTTCGAGACAGAAGATGTTTTTTTTTCTTTTATTTTACGGGGTAGGGTTGTCAACCCTACGCACAACTGTCATGTTATACAGGTATTTAAGTTTTAATGTGGATTTCGAACCACTACGGAATTCCGCCTTAGGGTTGTTAGCCCTACGTCCAACCCTCTACAGACATATTAAACTGGGACCTACGGGTTATATTAGATTTCGTACCGCTACAAACATCCATGGCACCACCGATACTCAAATCCGAAATTTATGGCGTCGAGCGCCGGTCATTCGGCGACGTTAACGTTAATTCCTAATGTTAATTTCCGTTATTTTAACGTTAATTCTTAGAATTTTGGAAAAATAAAACCTATTTTTATAAAACAAGTCGGGAGTCGGATTTTTAACCCGATTCCCAACCCCTTCAAAATGCCCACCTCGGTTCTTAATATTATTAGACTTATTACTAAGCTTCAATTCTATGACATGACACTGTTTGGTATCCGCTTTAGATGGTTTATCAAAGATATATATACATTATATTAAATTAAAAGAAGCAATTTCCTTAATTCCCTAAAAGAATAAAATAAGAGCCTGATGGCGGAGTGACTAGCGCTCTGGCTTTTCACAGGTTTCGGGTTTGAGTCCTAATGTTTGTAGTGGTTTGAAATCCACTTTAAGCCGTAGGTTTCTATCTAATATGACTGTAAAGCATTAGCCTTAAGGTTGACAACCCTACCCGTTATAAAGTTGGCGTCACAGAATCAAGTCAGACTTCTATCTACGGAGCTCCATCACAACAGAAGCCTTTCCCTCCCTCCATGAGACCACATGGATTCATGGACTTGGACTAGATGTTGCTGTCGACCAAGTGGGATAAGAAACAACACAAAATAAAACTCCATAAACCATATCAGAAAATTAAATATCATCAGAATAATTCAGAGATTTTTCAAGCTCATAAACTAGTTTATTAAATTTTCTACAAACAATAGCGACCTGATGGCCTATTGGCTAGTGCTCTGCCTTTTCTGCTTCAGGTTCGAATCCTAGTGATGCATGGATGTTTGTGAGTGGTTCGAAATCCACGTTAAACTGTAGGTCGGTCTAATTAACCTAAAGTGCACAATATGACCATAGAGCGACAAACCAAATCAAATCTACAAACAATATTAACATTTCTTATTTTTCTCAGATCTAAAATTCTCTGCACAACACTACGCATAACTTTGATATCACTATATTCCGTAATAACAGATTCTGCTCAATGATTACAGCTCGCTATTGATAACAGCAAATATTTGAAAAGATTTAATACGAACATTATGAAATAATGTTTTGTTTTAAAATCAGCTATTGTTAATTTTTTAAATTTATACAATATGATCTATTTTCTGTTTTTCCTAATCAGTTTGCAAACGATAAACTGTATCAAAAATAATTTGTTTATTTACAATTAGAATAAAAGAATTTTCAACTTTAAGAATTTTAAAATTCAAACGATACTTCCCTTGTTACCTTTTTTTATTAATTTGTTATTACTGAAGAATTCTTGATTTATTTTTATTCAAAAATGAGCGACAACGAATGATTGCATTTTTAAACGTGTAGATTGTTATTTTTTAAACCTATGCAGAATGATTTTTTTTTTTCTTTTTTTTTTTATTCTCCTTAGTTTGCAAACGATAATTGTATCAAAAATGATTTGATTATTTACAATTAGATAAAAGAATTTTCAACTTTTAAGATTTTTAAAATTCAAACGATATTTTCCTTTTTGAACTTTTTAGTAATATTTTATTATTATCATTATTCAAGATTTCTTTATTTATTTTTATTCAAAATGAATGACAACGAACGATTGAATTTTTAAACGTGTATAGATATTGTTGGACGTGTAGTATGTTTTTCTTTCTAATGCAGCTGGCAAACACAGACAGCTTGGTCTTAGATGCCTTAAGGCAAGTGCTGCATAGACGTACTCACTTTGCATTACCCAGGGGGCGCGTGTAACTTGAAGATAAGCCACGGACGCAGAGTAACAATGCCCCGCAACGCTCCTATTAGGACCGGGACCTACATTTTAAAGTGGATTCCGAACCACTACAAACATCCATGGCACCGCCGGGACTCGAACCCGAAACCTGTGGTACCGAGCGCCAGAGCGCTAGCCACTCGGCCATTCAGGCCCGGACGTGTAGTATGTCAATTTTTTAAATCTATACAGAATGATTTATTTTTCGTGTTTTATTCTCTTTAATTGGCAGACGATAATTGTATCAAAAATTATTTGGCTATTTACAATTAGAATAAAAGAATTTTTAAGTTTAAGAATTTTAAAATTAAAACGAGATTTTCCTTGTTACCTTTTAGTAATTTTTTATTATTATTATTATTATTTTTGAAGATTTCTTGATTTATGTTTCATTAAAAATGAGCGACAGCAAACGATTGCAATTTTAAACGTGTAGATATTGTTAAATGTGTAGATTGTTAATTTTTTAAATCTATACAGAATGATTTATTTTTCGTTCGTTTCAAACGATAAATTGTATAAAAATTATTTGGTTATATACAATTAATTTTAAGATTCTTAAAATTATAACAAGAGATAAAAGATATTTTCTTGTTAAACTTTTAATAATTTTGTATTATTATTATTGAAGATTTCTTTATTTTTATTTAAAATGAGCGACAAATTGAATTTTTATACGAATAGATATCAGAACACATTTTTTTTTTTCAAAAATATTTCCACTTTTCAATGAAGGCACGCTTCTTTTATATCCGCCTACAAATGTAAATACACAATGTTCTGAAGTAAACATCAGAAATAATTCGTGTTTGAAAAAACAAAAAATACAAATAAAAGACCGATTTATAACCGTCCGTGACCTTAAACATTCGAATTGCATGTTCAGAGGAGATCACGCAAAAACCATTCCAAATTCGAACAAATGTTACAACTCGCCGATCGGTTTCGATCACCTTGTTGAAAAAGAAAGGGGGGAACGGAACGCAAGCCGTGCTCCAGTGGAGTTCTGGAACAAAATATCGAATATTTTCGCGTGAGGAGGAAAAAAAAAAATAAATAAACAAACAAACAAGTCAATAAAAACTTTTCGAAGGATCGGTGTTTTTTGGGCGTTCACCCCTGGGCAGAGATTGGCAATGAAAACGCCCCCTGGCGGTTGATAGTTTCTGGGTCGGTCACTCACTCTCTGCTAGCAGACGATATCTGGAACACCCTTTCTCTTGTTCCAGAAGGAAGAAACGAATTCTAATTTTTTTTTTTTTTTTTTTTTTTTTTTTTTTTTTAATCCCAGTGCTGCTGACAATTGTTGAAGAATCAGTTGCTTGACATTAATTGATGGGCTATGCAGAATTCTCATTCCGCGTTTTTAAAAACTCTGAAATGGTGCAAATTGTTATAATTATCCTATTTTGTACTTCCTTAATCATTTTTTTTTTAAAGGAATACACTCTTTGGGTTTTTTTTTTTTTTTTTTTTTTTTTAATTTGTTTTCTTCACGTTGCTTGAAAGGTATTTCAAACAGGAATTAAATATTTAAAGACCGAAGATACTATTTGTCGGTCAAGCATACAGTCTAATTGGCCATTCACTGGAAAAAATAACTAACCTAATCTTACGCATCTGTCGTTTTGGTTCGACCTTGTTGATAATCCACGTTACGCTCTCAAACTTTAAATATTTAAAGGAGTTTCAGAAATCTGATTTTTTTTTACACGGAGGGATATCTTTTAACAGCTGCCATGTTATTTATTTATAATATTTTAACAAGCCACAACAAAATATGCAGTTTGACTAGAATTATGCACAGTTCATTTTGATTGGTTTGTCGCTCTACAGTCATTTTTGCACATTTTATGCTAATTAGACCAGGACTACAGTTTAACATGGATTCCGAACCACCACACCACATCACTGTGCCTAGAGCTGAGTTACTCCTTTACAGTTTGGGAATGATGTGGATGAGAAGTCTGATTGGGCTCTGTGACGCTCTACGGTCATATGAGAAGGGGACCTACAGCTTAAAGGGGATTCCGAACCACTCACAACATCTATGCCACCGCTAAGATTCGAACCAGATACTTGTGGCACCAAAGGCCAGAGCGCTAGACAATAGGCCATCAGGCTGCCAGTAAATTTTGAAGATTCGTTATATTAAAACGCATGCTCAAAATAACCTTCATTTTTGAAATAATCTGAACTGAATTGAAAATGCTAATAGGTTCTATGGTGGTTCTTTTTTATCTTATATTTATGCATCAAAAATCAAGTGAAATAAAGCAATATGGAATTGAAATATGAAAAGGATATTGTAGAATATGGAATTTGCCATTTCTTACTAATTCAAGACATATTTATACACTATTGCAGCCTCATGGCCAGTTGGCTAGCGCACTGGCGCCCTTTTGGTGCGTCAGGTTTCAGGTTTGAATCCTGGCGATGGCATGGATGTTTGTGAGGGGTTCGGGATCCACGTTAAACTGTAGGTCCCTGACTGATTAGCCCTCGTGTGCACAAAATGACCGTTGAGCGAGAAACCAAATCTCAACTATACATTATTAAAATTGTATGATTGTCGATTTCAGTGATGTTATAAGGCTTGATGGCCTAGTGACTAGAACTCTGGCGCTCTGTGCTTCGGTTTTGGGTTCTGAGTCCCGGTAGTGCCATGAATATGTGTAGTGTGTTCGAAACCACATTAAACCATAAGCCCCCGTCTAATATGACTACAGAGGGTTGGGCATAGAGTTGACAATGTCCTATACTAATGTCTTTAAGAGCACAGTTTTTAAGATACTGACAAATTTTGTCATAAAAATACGTATATATATATATATATATATATATAATTATACTTATATATGTTATATATTATTATCCGTATTAAATTATTATTTATGCTCAACGGCCACAAATGTGGATGTTACGGTTTTTTGAGCATTTCTATTGCTTTGCTAAATTTATTTTTCAATTCCTTCTATTAGCTCACACTCTCCTATCTATATCTTGTTCAAATTTTCAATCGTTCATAAAATAGTTTTTTACTCATCCACTCAAGTTCAAATACACTTTTTTTTTTTAACTTGTAGTGGATGACACTGGATGTTAGTACAGTTTTCTTCAAATATCAATTCATTCATTAAATTTAATTAATTCATTTTAGTTTTTTTTTTTTTTTTAGATTTAAGTTGCCTATATCTACCAATAGATGGAGCCAAATAAACTTTTAAAATAATGAGTGATAATTATTTATAAAGGACTTTCTGCAATAGAGTGAAAAAAAAAAGTAGGAATTGACTTAAAATTTTTTTTTATGTATATTGTTTTTCAATTCCCTGTCAATATAAAAATCAATAAAAATAAAAACCAAAAATAAATCAAGTCATTTTTTTTTTTTTTTTTTTTCTCATTGTAAAAAAAAAAAAAAAATCGTCTCCGAAGAGGTTCAAAATCTCTGTAGAAATTAAAGAGTGACCATAACAATTCTTTTGAATAAATAATTAAATTAAAACCGCCGACGTATTGTAATTATTTTTAACACCGAGAAGATTAAGAACTTGCCTTCAATGCATGAACAAAAGCCCTCTCGTATACATAACGATGCGCCAGATTCTGGTAACACACTCCAACGGTAAAGAGGTTGACGTAAGGTCGACTCGCGAAAGGTCGGTGGCTGCGGGCGGCTGCTAATTGGCCGCTCATTAGCGGGATCGGGAGCGCCGTGGCTTGAAGTGTGTCAGGAGGGGAACGATCGGTAGGCTTCTTCCTTCTCCTCTGCGCCTCGTCCAATGCTCCCGGCCAAGTGCAAGGTCCTTTCGCTTTGCTGCGGAGCGGCCTTGCGGGAAGCTTGACCACGCTCGATGACTGCGCAATTATCTCGACAGGTGTCCGGTAATCTCTAAGAGTAATCATTTCATATATATTAGTAGAAACCATACAACACAATGCATATTACTCGAAAACGAATAACACGATATATATTAATTGAAACCATATAACACTATACATATTAATAGAAATCGGAATAACACGATATTTTTTTGTTCTAATGCAGCTGGCAAACACTTAAACATTTGTCTTGATGCCTTCAGGCAAGCGCTGCACAGACGTTACTCACTTGATGTTATAAGGCTTGATGACCTAGTGACTAGAACTCTGGCGCTCTGTGCCTCGGTTTTGGGTTCGATTCCCGGTAGTGCCATGAATATGTGTAGTGTGTTCGAAATCCACATTAAACCATAAGCCCCCGTCCAATATGACTACAGAGGGTTGGGCATAGAGTTGGCAATTTCTATACTAATGTCTTTAAGAGCACAGTTTTTAAGATACTGACAAATTTTGTCATAAAAATACGTATATATATATAATTATACTTATATATGTTATATATTATTATCCGTATTAAATTATTATTTATGCTCAACGACCACAAATGTGGATGTTATGGTTTTTTGAGCATTTCTATTGCTTTGCTAAATTTATTTTTCAATTCCTTCTATTAGCTCACACTCTCCCTATCTATATCTTGTTCAAATTTTCAATTGTTCATAAAATATTTTTTACTCATCCACCTTTTTAATTGTTCAAATACACTTTTTTTTTTTTTTTAACTTGTAGTGGATGACAAATGTTAGTACAGTTTCTTCAAATATTAATTATAATCCAGGAGCGCATATAACCTGAAAGATAAGCCACGGACGCAGAGTAACAATCTAAAGCAACGGTCTACGATCCTGTTACACCGGGATCTACGGTTTAAAAGGGGGATTCCGAACCACTACAAACATCCATGGCACCGCCGGGACTCGAACCCGAAACCTGTGGTACCGAGCGCCAGAGCGCTAGCCACTCGGTCATTAGACCCCACACGATACGGTTAGAAACCATATAGCACGATACATATTAGTAGAAATCGGAATAACACGATACTTATTAGAAATCGAATAACACTATACTTATTAGTAGAAACCGATTAACACGATATATATTAGTAGAAACCGATTAACACGATATATATTAGTAGAAACCATATATCGCTTTCTATAATAGATTCTAATTAAGGAATTATTCGTGTCATACGAGACAAATTTAATGCGAATTTTTGTTTCGTATAACACTAGGATTTAATAATTTTTGTACGATCCTATGGAATCTTTAATTGCGCAAAATAAATTCCATTGTAATTAAAAGAGTCAACAAAAAGTGTGATATAGTAAGTTGACCTTCATATTTTTATTTACATTTACATCTGTATACAGATAGAGCCTGTATAACATGATTGTTGGGCCTAAGGTAGACCTGTTATACATATTCATGTTGCAATGAAATAAACATAATACGCAAAAATTCTGAAGATTCAAAAGGTTCTTTATTAGTAAAGTGAAGGTTACGGACCCCATTCGCAAAATAATATTTCTAATTGATTAAAATAAAATAAAATTAATTCAGTGATATTGAAAAGAGTCAACAGAAAAACACGATACCATAAATTGACCTTTCAAATTTTTATTTATGTTTAGAGGGCCTGAATGGCTGAGTGTCTGGCGCCCATGCCAAGGTTTCGGGTTCGAGTCCCGGCGGTGCCATAGATGTTTGCAGTGGTTCGGAACCCACATTAAGCAGGGGGATGGCCTACCGATCGGTACCAATCGAGATCTGACGCGTTTGAGGTCCTAAAAAAGGGAATTGACCGATCCTTTTCAAATTCCAACATCATTATAAGGTCTCTAATTATAAATGGACGGTTTGCAAGCTCCAAATCTTTACTTTTTAGACGTGAGCTTCGTCGGTTGAGGTGGAAGGTCGACCAGAGGGCTCTTCGTCTTCAAATTGCCTTTCTTTGAACTTTTATGCCATTTAAACATTGCTTTCCGATATAGGTATAACTCACTTGAATGCCTTCTGCAACATTCTATACATTTCCGCCAACAAAATTGAATGCAAGTTCTTTTGCTCAATTTTTGAGACATTTCGAAAATCGCCGGAATCAGTTTGAGTGTCTCCCCAAAGCCAAGCGTAACTCGAACACTCATGAATCATTTTGACGTCCACTTTTCACACAGATGTCAGGACAGTACCAGCAAAAAAAAAAAATTGAAGTTCCATAAGCCTTTGGATTTTTAAATTGAAAATGGGTGTTACTTTTTGGACACAGTAGTATATATAACATGATCGCTCTGTTCTAAAAACTATACGCATGCTTGTTATAAGATACAAAGATAATACGAATTTTCATTTCGTATATCATATGGTTTTTTAATTTTTGCCAATACAATGAACGCCACGAACTGCCTTTTAAATAATATTCTTATTTGCGCAAAATAAAAATCAAACTAATCTATTTATATTCAAAAAGTTAGTCAAAAAATGCAAATAAAAATATAGGATAGGTACAGCAATTCTGTAGTTGTTTTTAACTTCTTTCCCAATAAAAGTAATAAAATGCATTAAAACTTTTCCACTACTATTTCTGATGTTAATTATCATAAACCAAATTGTTTATGTGATAGAAAAGAATATCTTATTAGCAACCAGCATAATTTATTGAATGTATATAACTGCAATTCAGTATTTAATTTATGAATGGAATCATTATTTAATTCGAAATATTCATGTTTCTCTAGAAACAAGTGAGGTTTCTGTAGTTTAAAAAAATATTTATATAGTGGTTGGTTTAAACATAAAATTGAGTGAAATATGTTCGTTGAAATAATGATTCATCAAAAGTTGAGCTTTAATATTGCGTGAATCATCCATGTTCATCATTATTAAGGGAATAATTTTCTTTTAAGTAAACTATGTTCTTGGTATTTGAGCTTTCTCCATCAACAGCTACGCTCTGCATTATGCAAAAAAAAATTCCCTTTTTCTATTGTTTCGCTGAGGTATATTGATAAATTGCGCTGAATGGAATTCTCTTAAATTGTGTGCTTCTTTCAGTGAAAAGGTGCTTCATTAGAAAATAGAGCTCCCTGATTATTTATTTATAAGGCAAAATCTATGCCCTTTTAAAGTAAAATAACTTCATCATTTCCACATGTTAATTAATTTATTAATTCAATTAATTTATTTCAATTAATTTGGTCACCACTTTTAGAAATTCTGATTAATTTCATTAACAAGTCTAACTAATTCTGCATTTGAAATTTTTTTCTCTAATTGGTAAAAGCAGCCTAATGGTCAATTAGCTAGTACTGAACGTTGGTACCACGGGCTTCAGGTTCGAAACCTGGCGGTGGCATGGATATATATTAGTTGTTCGGAATCCACATTGGTCTCTGGGTCCCTATGCAATTAGTCTAAAGTGTGCAGAAAATGATCGTAGAGCGACAAACCAAATATATTGGTGAAAACGGCCTGACAACCACTCTGGCCTCTGGAACCACAGGTTTCAGGTTTGGAATCTAGCGGTGCCATGGATGTTTGTGAGTGGTTCAGAATCCATTTTAAACTGTAGGTTCCAGTTTAATTAGCTTTAAAGTATGCAAAAAATGACCCCAGAGCGACAAATCAAACCTTGAAAAGTCCTTAAATTTGCAAGTGGGTACCATGAATCACCACGTAAATAGTTCAATTCTTTCCTTAAGATTAACACTGATCGTCATCTGGGTAGTTCGAACCCAGCGAAGGTTCTTCAGGTTTTATTGAATAATAGTACTCATATATAATTCTACATCGGGTCGCCCATTTATGGAGAAATTTCTAAATTTCCAAATGGAGGGAGCGCCAACTCACTCAGCTTGTCCACTACATCAGTGGTCAACATGGATCAGCAACTAGGAATTCGCATTTCTTTGATCGCCTTCGAACCCTATAAAGACACCTTGAGGTTTATTTATTTATGGCCCTCAACCCCTGCATGGATAGGAGAACTTTCGCTTCTTGGGTTTCGAACTGAATGTCCTTTAACCGTATGTCCTTTATGAAGTTAATGTGAACCCCTAACTGAACTCCCTTATGTCCTTCTTGAAGTGGATCTGAACCCCGAACTGAACCCACCTTACACCCTTAATGAAGTGGATCTGAACCCTCGAATTGAACTCCCTTATGTCCTTCTATAAGTGGTCCTGAACCCCCCTATCCTTTCAAACTGAACTTCTTTTACATTAATTACTTAGCTGTTTCATACTTTGAATTACTGAGCATAGTAGTTTAACCAGTTTGTTTCATATCAGTTACTGAACATATTAAATTCCTTCAATTAAATTCCTTCCTTCAATTGAAGAAGGAGTTCAATTCATATTAAATTCCTTCTTCCTAAATTCGTTCCTTCCTTCAACATATTCAGTTCTTCCTTCAATAATTGCAAGAACCTCTCTCTGTTTATGACGAATTTACTAAAAGCCCATTTATTGTTGTTTGTCTTTAACGGGCATCACTCTTCCACAAATCCTTCTATCTCATCTCTCGTCCATTACCATTCCATCTCGTTCCTTTTTCTGCGCGATGGCTTTATTCCTTGCACCCCGAGGGAGAAGCCACTGAACGACATCTTGAGAGGATGCGGTTCCGGACGAGCGAGCGAATTCATCGACCCGACCTCGAATCCCGACTTCTATTTTTGCGACGGGGCCCGCATACCGATGTGCGCTCGGTCTCGCTCCGTTCGCCGCCGCAACCCCATTTGAATAAATGGGCCCCGAAACACACATTTTCGGTTTCTTTTTTCACTTTTGTTGCTGCGTTTTCTCCACCTCCTCTTCTGCGCTGAATCGAGGCTTTTGGCCCGATGTGCGGAGGAGCTATTTGGACCGTGTTATGAACCGCCATGCTGGGATGACTTTTTCCCATTCATACTTGAGGAAGCGCTCAATCTCATTTTGTTGGGGTTAGATTAGATTAAACTGAAAGTTTAAAGTGGGAATTTCTATAAACCATTATATATATACATAGTGCAGTCACATTAATGTGACCACCTGTCCAAAGCTAGAATATACACTCTCGTATATTCTGGAATGTGGTATTATGTGGAATTCTTTATATACACTCCACTGCAATGTGCTGCCACCTGCCTTTTGTGATTGGTTATTTCATGTTGACGTCGGGAGTAGGTGATGGTCACATTAATGTGATTGGACTGTGTATGTATGTATGTATGTATGTATGTATGTATATATATACACTCAAGTGCCGAAATATTATGACCACCTGTCAATAACGAGTTGGCCCACCTTGGCGCGCTACACAGCTTCAACCCGCCTTGGCATGGATTAATACCAGTTAAATACCACTTCCACCTGATCACGTGCCTTCCACGTCATCCAGGCGAGTTCATTGCAAAATGTAGGGGTGGTCATAATGTTTTGCCTCTTGAGTGTATAAGCTCACAGGCGGCGTCCACAATTTTCTGGTTCGAGTTCCTACGGTGCCGTGAATGTTTATAATGGTTTGATTTCCACTCTAATAGGACCGTAGAGCGTTGGACGCTGATCTGACAGCCCTACCCCGTAAAAAAGGAAACACCATGATTCGGGATCTGCCAGTAGGCAAACTGTCTTGGCCCACGGTGGGGATGTTGCGCCATTGAAGATTGCTGCGGCTTTTGCAGGCGACTTTTTCCCATTCATACTCTGAAATAGGAGGAAGAGCTAAATCTCATTTTGGTGGGGTTAGATTAGATTAAACTGAAAGCTAAAGTGGGCATTTCTATAAACCTTTATTATATATGTGTTGTTGTTCTAATGCAGATGACAATACAGAGACAGTTAATCTTTATGCCATGAGCAAGGCTGCACCGACGTTACTCATTTAGCTCTACGCAGAGGGAACGTGTAGCTTGAAGATGTGTTACGGACTCGTGTAGCACTACCCCCACAACGCTCTACACAGTTGTATTAGATTGGGACCTAAGGTATAAAGTGGACTCCGAACCATTATAAACATTCATCGCACCGTCGGGACTTAAACCCGAAAACCTGTGGGACCGAGGTGCCAGAGTGCTAGCCACTCAGCCACCTTACTCTCTCTATAGATAATGGGGCTTGATGGCTGAGTCACTAGCTATGGGAGCCACAGGTTTCGGGTTCGGAGTTCTTGCGGTGCCATGGATGTTTATAATGGTTCGAGTCCATTTTACACCCTAGGTCCCAATCTAATACGACGTTGTAGAGTACGTTTGTAGAGCGTTGCTTGTAGGGCTGACAACCCTACCCCGTAAAAAAAAACATCTCATGTTTCAGAATCTATCAGTAGCAGACGGCCTCGACAAACCATGAGGCTGTTGCGCCGTTGAAGAACCGTTGCATTCCTTTATTATATATATTAGGAAATAATTTAAATATTAGGAAAATATTTTATTTTACCACGCAGGCTAAAAACGATCATATCTTTCTCAAAACTGTGTTAGCATAGACTTAAAATTGTTGTTCATCTCTACGAAATGTATTAAAAAATGTACCACGTTTCTTTTTAAACTCTACGGAGTGAGTTTTTACTAAATATTATAATCAAATGCACAAGCATGTTTGGATTTGTTCAGAAATGTATAAATCGTCCAAAATTTTAGAAAAAAACCACAAGAAATTAATTAGAATATGTCGATAGCGTTATGAAGGAATACGTACCCTTAAGATTAAAATTCAAACTTATGTCGACTTATTAAAAGACGTTTTCCGCAAATATGAAGAAAAGCATTCCATGGTGAGAATTTATATATATAATGAACTTGTGTGTTTATAAACGTTTAATATTAACACAATAAAATTTGTAATTTAGTATTATAAATTTGTAACCATTCAATAAGGTTCTCTTTTCTACTGAGGAATATTCATTCTTTGTATAGATTTGTTTTCTAAAGTAAGTCGACAAATTGCTCTCTATATTTTGCAATACCATATAGTTTTTGCACACACTTATTTATCAATAATAGATTCAATCAGAAATTGTCTGATGAGTTGCATTTTTCCGACATCTTATGAACAAAAAGCTACGATAATTCATTAAAAAAAAAAAATCTCAGTTTTCTCCTAGTACAGATATTGTAAGAAATACATCGGAGAACGATGAAAGCTACACATTATCTTACGTGTGCAATCATTTTTTAACTTGCTTTATTTTGTGAGCCCACGAGACATCTGGGGATAGGAGTGTCGACGAGTTTGTGATAAGTTTTTTATCCACTTCCGGCTGGGCGATGAGATTTTCAATTGACAAGCGATAAGACGCGTGGCAGAGACGCTGTTTTTGTGCGAGAAACACCTGTGAGATTCGAAAAGGGCAAGTGCGTATATTTTTCACCTGTAGCTCTCTTTAATATGTAGACGATTCTTTTCTTGTGCTTTCGTTGTTTCCAGACATTCAGAGAAAGAGAAGATGAATTAAATACGTTACATTAAATTATAAAAAAAAAAAAAAACGAAAAAAATTATAAAAAAAATTAAGATTATTGATTTTATAAATGTTCATTATTTAAAAATTCTTAAACATTCCCCGTTAAAAATACATTAAATATGAGTTACATTTATTAAATGCAGACGATTTTTTTTTTATACGGAAAAAAAAATCGATATTGTTCAATTTTTTTTTCTTTTTAGACTAAGAAAAATCGATATTGTTCTATTTTTTCTGTTGTTTTTGAAGACTTGAAGAGAAAAATACATTAAATAAGCGTTACATTTCTTAAAAAAACGCAGACGACTTTTTATGAAAAGAAAAAAAAAAAAAGAATCTCTATATTGTTCTTTGTTCTTTTTAAAGACAAAGAAAAGAAAAAGATTGCATTTATTAACAAAATAAAAAAATAAAATAAATAAAAAGATATAAAAATAATAAAAGGAAAATATACTAAATATGAATACACTATATTAATGAAAAATTTGTAAACATGTTAACATGAATGAACATTTTTTTTTTCTACTGAAACTTTTCATTCTTAAAAATAAAATATAAATTGTAAATAAAAAGTATTGTAAAAAGGCAGACGATATATATATTTTTTTTTTATTGTTCAAAGATATTTTATAGTAATAGAAAAAGAAAATACGTTAATTTAAGTTTTTTTCGAATTTTGAAAAACCAAATTATTTCAAACATAAATTTAGATTGCGTATTAAAAGTAAATAAAAAAATATTTAACCATAATACTTTTTTTTTAAGTGTTTGGAGAACTAGAAAAATGAAAAATTGAAGATATATAACACAAGTACTATTTTTGTGAGGCATTATATACGTGATCCTCTAAATTAATTCAAGTTCTAATTTATATATAAAAAAAAAAAAATAAGGAATCGTAATACAAAATATTTATTTAAAATTTAATGATAACTATTCACTTATAAGAAAAAATTTTTTTTAATTTTACATAAAGATTTTTTTATTAAAGCTTTGAAAATTTGCATTATTATTTATTTAAGGAATTTGCATTTTAATTTTTATTTTTTCCGTTTTTTAACTAATAGAATAAAAAAAGTGAAGAATTCTAAAATTTGAACCTAAAATATAAAAATGTTAAATTTTTCCAACAATATAAAATATGAATAAGTAAAAAAATATTCCATCACTAATTAAAAAAAAATGTTTAATTAAATTAAAAAGTATTCATCTATAATTTAAGTTATAAATCTGTAGTATTAAAGTGTTAACAACATTAACAAATAAATTGTATAATCGAAATAGTTTAAAATTACAAAATCTACAATTTTTAAACAATTATATTATACTAATTAATTTTTCAGTTTTATACATAAAGGTTTGTATTTATTTATTTACTAAATCTCTTTATCATCCTAAAAATCTCCTTCATAATCCAGTCTCTAAAACTTCATAATAGCCATTTGAAATTCTTTTAAATTATGAATTCCTCATTTACATCATTTATTGCGTTTTAACACTGAAAATTTCATTTATATTCTAGATAGTATTAATTTAAATTCAAATAATATTCAAAGTCAGAGAATTCTAGTAATTCTTATGTTTAAAGAATTTTAAATTTTCTTCTTTTATCTATGCTGTCTTGTTGCACCTAAGCATGAAATTTGCTTTTTAAAATTCATTTCCTGAATAGTAATTATTTGAAAGGAATTGTTGTGTCTGTTTTACGTCATAACAAGTTACAATATCCTGTTTTTTTTTTTTTGTTTTTTTTAATTATTTACTTGGGAAATTTTACAAATATGATATTCCATCGGTTAAGTGATTTAAAAAAAAAAAATGAATGGATTGTTTAAAATATAATTGAAGCAGTTTCAAATTTAAAGAAAATTAAATTCATGAAGTGTTAATTGTTTTAATTATAAAAATTCATTTATAGTTTATCAAAAATAATTTGTATTCAGGTTTTTAAGTTGCTTTTGAAAGCCGATAGATGGCGCCAGGAGTGACTTTTCGTTTTCTAAAATATGAACAGGAAAAGTGTAATGTTTTTTTTTTTTGCTTTTTTACGTAAATTAATTTCTAAATCATGACAATTACACTCGGTCTTTTGAATATACGTTGAATAATAAAATTAAAATTTTTCATGCATCATGCACTTTGTATTTCTTAAAAAGTTTATTAAATTAACTTTTTTATTTTTTTAATACTTTAAAAAATGTACAATTATATTTTGAATTTGTATAAACATTTTGTTGGTCAATAAAAGTCAATTTTTGTTTTTTACAATAAAAGTTAATAATTAATTAATCAAGATTAAAAAAAAAAAAATTTTATGTATTTCTATGAGAGAGTACAAAAAAAAATGTATTTCTATGAAATTATTATTACATCTCATGATACTAGTATGTGCTTAAAATTAAGATTAAAAATTTAAAATTAAAATTAAAAATCATTATTTTTAGCATTAAATAAATTCTTAGTTAAATGCTTTCAAATTACAATATTAAGAATGCAAATTTAACTTATTTAATGGTATTTATTAGTTATTTGTTACTTATTTAATGGTATTTCTAATCAAAAATATAATTTTTCATTTGAATAAGAACCCTTTTATAAGATTTAAGTGTTGAAAAAATATTTTATTATTAAAATAAAATGCTATACATGATATGCAAAAATTCAGACAACAAATTCTTTAAAATATTAAATAAAAAGTTTGCTAATAAAATACTTTTTATAACTATATTTTATTACTAATTGCAAATTAGTTCACCATTTCAAAATAAATCAAAATTATTATTTAAAGTTTTAATAAGTTCACACGTTAATCATGCATTATTGCATTAATAAGAAAAAATTTAGAAAACTCTTTAAAAAAAAAAAAAATTTTGTTCAATCCAAGCAAACTAAATTAATTCAATTATTTACAGGTTTATGTACTTAGTTACTAAAGTTAGTTACATAGTAACTGTATATAGGTACCATGGTTACATAGTTATCTATATACAGTTACTTACATATAGGTTAGTTACCAAACTAATTAACTTAATACCAAATACAGCTAAAAGTTTTGCAATGAATTTTATCGTCTAAAAAGGCTTAAAACATTTGTTATGATAAACTTACAAAGTAATCCGGATTAAATTAAGATTAAAATTGAATCAGAAACAGGTGTTTCGAAACTCTACATAAAAAAATTAAGAAAAATACAGCAATCTCTTTTCCTCTTTTCTTTTAAATTCTTTTGCAAGACAATCCACTCATCAAGCTCCGGAGCGGCGATCCGATCATACGACTCAACCCGCATGCCTGCTTGTGTGGCAACAGAAGCTCATGCTTCAAATCAAGGTCTGCATTGACGCCCCTTTGTCATGCTGCAGATTGATAACACGTGCCGCAGTAGAAAGAAAATCCAGATGGCTTTTCTTTCTTTTCCAGCTTCAGCTTATGCGTGTGTTTAGAAGTGTGTAAATGGAGGTGAATAAGAACATTGTGAACACTGCGCTTACATTATAATAAATATATATTTACATCCTAAAAGTGGAATATTAACTCACAGCAAATATTATCAATACTTTAATAAAGAAAGTACAGAACTGGGCAAAAGAGTAAAACTAGACAGCTCTTTTAACTTATTTATTAACACCCATTTTGTAAAGCCATTCTTTGACTAGAGCTGGGCGATCAAAATTAGCGTACCGAAAACTATTTTAATATGCAATTTAATTGAACCTTTTTTTTTTATAATGCTACCAAAATTAGGGCTATTGTTACAGTAAACTATGGAAAAACATTCAGCATTTTCATCTGTATCAAACAAATATATTTCTTTTATTGAGTAAAATTTGAAATGGTACTAAAATTTTATCCTTTGATTCCCTTAAAAAGACCAGAGAATCTGGTCGAAATTGATAAATACATAGACTAACATGCAAACAAAATCCTATCTCCTATCTTTTTAAATCATATCTTAAATGAGAACAAAATAAAAGCCTATAAAACTAGCTCTAATATACAAATAATCTATGGGAAAACTACAAAAACTTCATGCACCCATTAAAGATTAAACATTGTTTTGCATCTTGAAATTTTAGAATTTATTAAATGTTAGAAGTTTGTAAACTTTAAAACATAACATTCCATAACGTATAAAACCATAACGCAAATATTATAATCCATATCAACTACTTAGCTTATACACTGAACCTGACTCATCAAGACACATTTAGTCTGCCCGTCCAACACTGCCGATACCTCATGAAATCAAAATTTGAACGGACATCCAAGGGCGACAGTGTTGAGAACGCAATGGGAGGCCTTCCAGCCGACAGATTTAGTGTGCCACTTAGTTACAGCCCCATGTTGAACAGCGAATAGCTTCCCAGGTCCTAACCTTATTCTTCACCAGGGCTGAACATCAAATGTTAGTTATTTTGCCTCTAGGTATATCATTATATTAACGCATCAAACCTGACACTTGTTTCAAAAACGATAGAGCCGATGATATTTGAGATGCCCAGTATCCGTTGCGTATCCGCTTGGGAGCTCTCCACTTTCCCATATTGATACGCAAATGCCGGCTAACCTCCCCTAAAAGTCCGGCTGCATTCCTTCTTTCTTGTGCCGATGATGAACAGAAGTCAGACTTTACCTACTACTAGATAATTCACTGCATAAATAGAAGTTGCCCTTCCCTCCCCTTCTATGCTAGGGTTTTTGGTTTATCCTCCTTGTACCTTTAGGGCCTGATTTAGACTGTGTGACTTATAGTTTAACGGATCCACTCACAAACATCCATGCCACTGCCAGGATTCGAACCTGAAGCCCGTAACCCAAAGCCGGAGCGCGCAGTCATCTGGCCTTCAGCCCACCTTTTTATGAGGACACGACTACAACAAAATAATAACATAATATATGAATATTATCCAAAATAACTGAAATAATGAACTTACGGACACTTAAACATCAGAAAATCTTATTTGATAGTATATTATCGTTTTCACTTTATTATCTCATCTTAAATCTAATTATTTATTTATTTAGTGTATTTTATATCACAATCACTTTGTTTACCTATTTTGTCTATAAAGATTCCACGATTGGTATTATGGCTTGAAACTTTCAAAAAATAACGTTGAGTACTACCTTAACCTACTAATTGACTGATGGTACTGAATCCGATAAACTATATCTGATGTGATAAAAAGTATATTGAAAAAAAGAAGAGTTGGTTTAGTGGATCTGAACTTCGTTCCATGGCACCCAGCAAAGTTTCCGCACGATACCCATCTGAACACGCATAATGAGAATGACCATACCCGTCTCTGAACGGAGAGGGGTGGGGATGGGTGGAATTGAACTTAGTGAGGAGCATCCTGGAACTTTCGCTGGCCTTGACACATGCCAGGTGACAGAGCTCCGGACTCTGAAACAGAGCGGTATAATGGAGCGGAGCCGCATGAAGCCTAAAGGCACTCTTTTTTTTTAATTGGGGTATTTCTGTCATGAATAAGATTTTTTACTTTAAAAATCAATCCGTCATATTTACTTATAATATTGTTCTCAAGAAGAGAAAGCAAAGATAAAAAGTTGAGCCTAACGAACTTCTGGCATAGCAAACGATCTAGGAAAAGCATTGATTCAAATTGAACATGTTAAGGGAAAAAATCCAGTCTGTAAAGAAACTGTTTATGAGAATGCAAAGAAAAAAAATGATAGAAACTACAATTTTTTTTCTCAATGCACCTAAGATATAAAACAACATATTAGCACCTACTTTTTTTCAAATAATTGTGGATTTTATATCTTTTCTTTTA
>BPLR01002186.1:0-51869 GCA_021605095.1 Caerostris extrusa
TTGCTGCATTAAGCCACTATATTACTTTATTTCATTCATAATTTAAAAAGAGATTAAATAAATTATTCTTGCTATGAAAAAATAAAGGCTGTTAATTAGAAATTAAAAGAGATATAATTTATTTAGAAATAAAAAATGTGCTGATAATCTCAGGAATTAAAAACCCACCATTTGGAGATATGGCTCCACTTCAGAATGCATGCGATCGCCTAATTCATGCCGCTTATTTCTGAGTGGGGCATATTAAATATGGATTTCAATGATTATGAACTAGAAAGATATTTCAGTTTTTAAGTCAGCTAAAATTACTAAATTTCTTCTGTCTCTTATATTGGCTTTATTTCATTCATAATTTTAAAAAAAAGAGTTATTAGCTTTATTTTTATGTGATAAAAAAAAAAACGAATGATAATAACCAGGCATAACTTCCCCTCTGTCAGGGGCATTTCATCTAACACTATATCATGACACATTTCAAACATAGTGGAAAATAATTTCCAGAGATACCTATATAGGGAGGTAATGCAACTTCTAAATATGATACCTCTCCTGAGAATGTGCAAGACGCCTACCTCGCTCTTTTCAAATATGTGCTTGAGTGCACATTAAATACACAGATGATACCTAGAAGATATTAGTATTGAAATAATGATTATAATTATAGAGAAAATAAAATGATAATCAGAACAGTGCCACATCTGGAATGCACTTGAGGCCAAATGTGGGGTCATGGCCAGCATTACCACATATTGTAATGTGTTATACCATATAATAAGATAACTGATCTCACTGTCTGCTAATTGAACGTGTTAAAATGCTCACCCATGCCACAAGAGAGTACAATATGGCAGACAAATGCAGAAAGACATTTAGCCAGCATGTTATATACTATGAAAATTACTTGAAAGGAAAACATGAGTGACCCACTGAGAATGTTAAGACGTCATCAGTATGACAATGCTATTAATGAGATATTTATTGTGGTAGAGGTAAGAACCAATAGTCCACTGTAATGCACATGCTCACTTGTTGAGGACAATACAGTGGCTGCTTCAGCCGAACAAAGTTTTTCATGTCATAATTGCGTCATGTAATCATTATAAAAACAACGAAATTAAAACTTTTTTTAACAAAGCCAACTTCATATAATGAATACCACCAATATCGCATTAGTAATTAATGTGTTATCTGCAACTATTGTGACTAAACATAATCACAACGTCAAGGCATTTCAATATGCTGTAACATATAATAAAAGCGCCATTCATTGATTGTAAAATGCTCATCATGACACAACCTAACAAACAGACAATAAACAATATAAAGCAACAATACCACAATGATTTCAATATTATTAATCAAAACCACACCGAATGACACACCCATTACAAAAATAACAATGGGCAAACACAAGCACATGCGATCATTCATTGGTTCATGCTTATTCGAAATTTCACAATCACAAGATTTTTATCCTGATAATCAACAAATTTATTATCACACACTTCATATTTTTGCAAGTCTAATGCCACCTGCTTGAAAACCACCACTAACAACACAAATGCCTATCTAATGCTTTTAATACATTTCAAAATATTTAAATTACAAAGCTTAACATGAATCCAGGGAATGTAACGAAAAACATCATCATAAGGGAGAGAACGGGTTGATTTACTTATAAGAAAACCACAGCGACTGATGGTACAGAAATCAGCGCATGAAAAACACCATAGAAAAGAGAGCTCTTCACAATTTAACGTGTTAAAATTTTACCTGATAACTTTTACACTGCAACAATTTCACTCAGCTACCAATATGCAACGCCAAGTTACGTTAAATAAACGAAAGGCCAACGGCAACACACCACCATGTCGACCTGGCAAGCGTTGCCCGAAATCCAGACAACGTTAAACCGTCCGCCCGCCATTGTGTAAAATATTGGAAATAACCAAAAACCACATCGAACGTATCGTCCAGTAAGCGCTGAGCTTTGATGCAACAAATACAAATAGAATTCCAGAATGTGCAAAGATCACAATTTCCTATCAAAATAAGAAACAATACCCAATTTCATCACACGAACCACAATACCAATTATGTGAAGGATGCCATTAGTTGTAACAAATAATGGTCAGACAGCAGAATTAAAAACTTCGCCACACCGCCACAATAATGGAAGAATGACCGCCGCCCGGGACGCAGGCTTCCAGTTCAGAGGCAAGAACCCGACCAGTCGAACTTGAACCACTAACACGTTATTATAAACTTCATCATGTGGGCAAATGAATAGAACATTGCTGAAAAGATAACATTATTACGATCAAAAACAAGGCTAATTACACACACTGTAAGAAGACTATCAGATATCGGCAACATCAAGACACCAATAACAGTAACTAATTAGACAGTCTTGGCGCATGAGTCTCAAAAGCGTTTAATAATTAAAAACGTATTATTATTTTTAATTCTTAAATTTATATATATATATATATATATATATCAAGTTCAAAAAGATCAAGAAAGTTATTCTAAAATTGGTTGCATTTCTTAAGTATAAATATTTCTTTAAATAGTAGCTGCAACTATATTGGCAGTTAAAAATATAAACTACATGCTCTTCCCGTATTAAACAGAATGCTTGATAAATATAGCGCTCTGACGCTCAGTACCAGGTTTCGGGTTCGAGTTCTGACGGTTGTAAGTAGATGTTTGCAGTGGTTTGTTATCTACTTCTGAACAGTAGAAAACGCCTTTCATGGCTTAGAACGTAGGGATGATAATCCTACACAGTAAAAAGAAAGAAAAAAATCTGTTTCGGAATCTGTTAGCAGGCAGACACGGCCTTGGCCTAACATGATGCTGTCTCGCCATTGAAGAAGATTGTTATGCATATATTGTATAATATTTTGCTTTCAAGAAGGTGCTATTATTATTGATATGCTACAACAACACATTTGTAATGTCATAAAAATCTATTGACATAATTTTTGATACAAAAATAAAAAGTTGGCCTTAGAACTAAGAACCCCCTACCCTAGTAAAAAAGAAAACATCTCCCCGCCTTTTTCGAAATCTGCCAGTATAGTCAGACAGCCATGGTCCAACAGGGACTGTAGTGCCAGGGAGTTAGTTTTTAGATTTGATAAATATGATCTGATTGAAAAATAATAAATTAATTTGTGTGCTATTTGTAATTGAAAATGTCATTTCATGAACGTGCAATGTAAAAATACCTTTAAAAGTTGCATTCAAATCTCTGGATTCTCAATGCAAAAGAAAAGGAAGAAATATTTTTACAAAACAGAAAACAGATTCATTCACAAACCGGTGTTTTTAAAAATAATTTTGATTTCGAAAATAATATCACAGCTGCGCGTTTTTCAAATAGCCATTGCATTTCTCCATGGGAAAACAAGCTTTTAGCAAAGCGTTTTTTAGAGTGTAGTCGATTCAGTTCAAGATACACACGTAAAAATGCTTGATTATAAAAGCTTATAAACAAGTTACCATTCAGTCTCTATTAAATACGAGAGAGACCAGAGATATATAAAATACTGATTCGTGTAATAGAATTAAAGAGAAATATTTCACAAATATGGTAATGACTTAAATTAGTTAGCGGATAGATTCATTTGCTTTTAGATCAGAGTATGTAGTAAAAGTAAATGGTTATGCACAGCTAGAAGTTTTTGCTCCATATAAATCGAGCAATATATAGGGTCATGGTGGCCGAGAGTGGCTAGCTCTCTGACACTTGGTACACTGGTTTCCGGCGGTGCCAAGGATGCTTGTAGTGGTTCGGAAATCCTCTTAAACCAAAGGTCCCGGTCTAATAAGATCGTAGAGAGTTGTGGGGGTTGTGTGACTCGCTTCCGTAGTATATCTTCAAGCTACACGTACCCTCGGGTAGTGCTAAATGAGTAAAGCGGTACAGCCATTGCTTATGGCATAAAGATTAACTGTCACTGTATTTCCAGTTGCATTAGAACAACAACAACAAGAACAATAAATGGAGCAATATAATGAAGAAAAAGCTCATGAAATTAATAACATTGAAAGGGAAGTTTTTACCAGTCTTGATATTTTTTTTAAACAATTTGATAATGCATTTAAAGAAATGGATATTGACTTACAAACAATTATTTCTCTAACAACAAACAGTGAACACAATATTTGTGGGTAAATACACATTGGTTTTATTCAGTAATTTAAGCAAAATATTAAACATTCTCTGATTGGAATTTCATTGTAAAAATAAATACACCAGCACGTTCTATGCTCAAAGCAAGGTTTAAAAAAATATTTTCCCAATGCAATGCCAGTTGCAATAAAAAAGTCATCCTTTATAAACTCAAGAGGTCTTAATGAATGAGAATTTGCACCATTAGAGAAAACTAATTGCCAATAGTTTGGAATTTTGGCATTCAACGATGCTCGATGGCTTAATTGCGATACAATTCCTAATCAGTTTGTCAATTTATTAGAAGAAATAAAGATCTTTTTGAATGAAAACAATAAACAATAGTCATGACGAATTTTCTAATATAGATTGGTTAAATGATTTAATATTCTTTGTAACAAGACTCAATATTTCAATGAACTAAATAAAGATTTCAGAGAAATGGACACATTGTATCAACGATTGAAAATATTAAAATATTTATGACGAAACTTGATATCTTCACTAAAGATTTGAAATGAGAATCATGAAATATTTTCATGATTACAAAACATTTTTCATTTGGAAAATGCGTTTGACATTCAGAAAATACAATTAATTATTTTAATCCTTATACAGAAAATATGCAAGGTTTTCAGGAGAGATTTAATTAATTTAAAAGTTTTTAAAACATAGTGTTCAATTTATTTTGTATCCATACAAAGCAGAATTCAAAATAATGATATTAACAGAATTTATGTGGCTAGACATTATTTATATTAATATTAAATACAGATAGAATTTAAAGAAACATTTCTTTTAGTAAATTGTATATATTACTTAAAATATAATTTCAATAAATACATCCTTTGCTTAATTTTAAAATTTCATTTACATTTTAAATAGTATATCTAAGAAATATCCGCTACCTTTCAGTTTGATATGGAGGGGCGGGATCACTGGAAGATTAATTAATTTTTCAAAACATGATCCCATTTCACTTTAACAATGAAATATAATTCAAACCCTCTTGTTCTTAGACTAAAACTCACTTTTTATTTAACACAAATAAGGTTAAAAGGCAAGATTTTGAAATGGAAATTGGTGTATCTTTATAAAACAACATAATACCAGTTACGAAATGCTAAGTGTACCAACTCAAAAAACTACTTTATTAACTATTTGATTTGAATATGTTAGCAATTAAGTTATTATTAATAACAAATTGATAAGTGAATAAGTTTAAAAAGTCTAAAAATTATGATTATTTTATAAACTGAAGACTTTATTGGAATAGAAGTATTTATTATTGTCACAAAAATTTTAAACGGTTAAAAATTTATGATTAAATAGTTATATTTATAAAAAAAATAACCAGCCAAACAGTAAATAAACTTTATTGCACATATAAATTGCATCAAATCCTATCAACATAATCTTTCGTTAACATCAAAATGATTTTTGATAAAAGTGATTTAGGAATAATAAAAACCTGTATCCTCAGGTCAAGATTTTTATCATTATCTCGTTTTGGAAGAATAAAACATCCTCCTAAAAAAGAAGCAGATCAATATCCTCTTTAAAATCAGATTCTTTTCTTTCAAAAATGCAAAGATACAAGTGCTGAATAAACATTCTGGTTCAATGATATAAAAATAAATGATGTTTTTAATGTTTTTTACCCGAGAGAATCTTTTCATTGAAAGAGATATTTTGTAATTATCGAGAAGGACAATTTAAATTTTCTTTGGGACAGAAAATGATCAAGAGCTTTTTTTTTTTTTCTGTAGGAATCTAAATTTAATTTGATAGGTTTTTTAATATTAAAGACGAGATACTTTTTAACATTCTTTTCTCTAAAAAAAGTATGTGTTTGTATTATTATAAACTCTTATATTTTTAACTTTACTTTAAAAGATCGGAAATGGCTGTTCGTTAGACTGTCGTGTTTTGAATTGAGCAAGCAAAATGTCTCTATGTCTATTTCGTAATGTGTGCAATTAATCTGAAAACCGTAATATTTTTCATTGGGTTGGAATCTATGTTGTAACTCTATCATCTGACGCCCGTGACATATATTTCGGAATGGGGAACTGTCAATGTAAAAATATCATCATTGTATTTTCTTTTAATAAAGAACTTCCTAAAAATATAAATACGTACTAATTTTGGTTGATACTATGAATTTTTAAATTTAAAAGAGGGTATTAAATTAAAATTTCCGGCTTTTTATTAAAAATTTTGTTTATTAAAATTGCTTTTTTTGGGGATTTCTGCTCAGTAAAAGTGTCAAAGACAGCATCAAAGTTCAAGTTTCGAGACATGAAATGTTCGATGGATAGAACAACCAAATTGAGTATTATATCTTGTTCTATTGAATTTGTTAAATATTTTTTTATTAATTTTAATTTTCGAGATTGGTCGCTCAGCACTAGCCGCAGTCACGCGAATTTTTACAAATAACACAAATGCTATGCACACTTCAGGAAAATTTGAAGACATAAAATGATTCCTTCTGATTAATAAATTAAGCAGTTCCACAATGGAAGAAAACTTTTATTTCATGCATTAAAGTGAAGCAAAAACTGAACTCCTAACAAGCCAGATTTAAAAATGTCCCAGTGGCACATGGGTGTCAGCGAGAATTTTTATTTTGTAAGTGTACCTATTCCCGAACCAGAAATCGGGAAATTCCCTAGTATCTGTATTACCGTGCATAACTATTACTATTACTACCAGATGCGATATATTTTCATGCAAATGAATACGTACAAAATCTTGATAATATACATCTTTTTTAATTTACCACTTTAGTAACTTAAATTTATTGAATACAGAATTATTAATTTTACTTTATTTTGTAATTATAAATGTCAGGCCTTTCATGTACTCATAGCCTCTACTCGTGCCGGGGCTCTTGGCAATTTGCCCGTCTTGCCACCCTATTGTTATGCCACTGGTTGGAATAAAAGGGACTTTGAAAAGTGAAAATGGGAAGATGAATCTGTAAATAAATAAAAATCCCCTTTTGTATTTAAAGAGTAATATGGAAAAAACAAATGCTTGGATGTCATCATATGTTCATTTGAAGTTACGCTAGCAATGAAGTGAGTGTATTAAAAGCAAGTTCTCTCTGATGAACCTTGGATAACTCTGTATCATTACATATCTGACGTATATGAGTGGAAGATTATTTTAGCATATTTCAAAGTTTTAAAAATCAGTATTCAGTAAATATTCATGGTCATCAAGTATTCATAGTAATGCAGTGTTCATGGTAATCCAGTATTCATCACGTATCCAGTTTTTCGTGATTTTTAAACATGCTTTTCTTTCGTTTGAATCATTTGTAATTTTAACAACTGGATTTAAATGACAGTATATTTACAAAATTCAAATTTTCTGACCTTCATTTCTTCTGACCTACTCATTCTAAACTACTTCTAAACTATTCTTTTAACCTACTCAATTCATAACATTCTAAACTACTTCTAACCTACTCAATTTCTATATAACATTCTAAGTTACTTCTTCCAACCTACTCAATTCTACAGAACATTCTAAGCTACTTCTTCCAACCTACTCAGTTCTACAGAACATTCAAAGCTACTTCTTCCAACCTACTCAACAACTCCACTAAACATTTTCACCTCGTGCATGTTATCTCTGAAAGCGTGTTGCTATCAACATTATTCGCACTATACGAAAATTAGGAAACTGAAATTTCTAAATAAATAATAAATCGTCACGAGTTCTCTAAATTTGCATTAAAAATATTTTTACTATGTCAGCAATTTCTGAATAAAGATTAGGATGGATTAAAAATTCCTACATAAACGAGGATAAAATAAAGTCATTATGCATAATTTATAAACGTATCAATTCCTAGAAAGCATGTCAATATATTAAACTTATCAACCTTTTTTTTATTTGAATTTAATATTAATCCTTTGCATTTAAAATAGTTCTAATTTTAAACAACTGAATTTAAATGACAGTATATTCCACGACTGAAATTTCTAACCTTCATTTCTCCCTAATTTCTGACCTCCATTTTTTCTGCTACATGTTATCTCAGAAAGCTTGTTGCTGTCCCCATTGTTCGTAGGAAAATTGGGGGAGCTGAAATTTCCTAAATAAATTAATAAAACATCACGAGTTTTCTAAATCTGCATTGAAAAATATTTTTAATACGTCGGCAATTTCTGAATAAGAATAGGATAGATTAAAAGTTCCTACATAAAAGAGGATAAAATAAAGTCACTATAAATAATTTCTAAACCAATCAATTCCCTAGAAAACTTAATCCGATCAACATTTTTTATTTAAATTTTATAATGAATTCTATTTTCTATTTTCTCGGTTCATTAATTTATATCCTACTACAGAGCTTTAATAACATCATTTATAGCATCAAATATCATTCAACCTATATACGATCTCTACTTCAAAAACTCACACTGGAAAAATGGTCTTCAAAGGGAATTTGATACTTATCAAATTGTCTTTCAATTGAGAAGCAAAAAATGCTCTTAAAATTACTTTAAGTTCTCTTAAAATACATCTATTTTGATTTGTTAAAGCTATGCAACGATTAATTAATTAGAGCTTGTAATTTTCTCTTAAACGGATAATGAATCTTGGATAATGCTTGATGCACCTTGGATAACTCTTTATTTATTGCATACCTGACATACGGGTGGAAGATTATTTTCAGGTATTTCAATTTTTTTTTTTAAAAATTACTTTTAATGATTTTCTTAAACAAATTCTTCTTCCATCTGTAACATTTGTAATTTTAAACAACTGGATTTAAGCGACAGTATATTCCACGACTCAAATTTCGGACTATTAGAAACCTCTAGTACTATTCCTATTACAGAGAGCTTGAATAACCTCATTTATATCATCAAATATCATTCAGCCGATATACAATCTCAACTTGAAATGCTCATTACTGGAAAATTGGGCTTCTAATGAAATTTGTTACTTCGAATATCGTCTTTCAATAGGGAAGCAAAATGTGTTTAAAATTGCTTTAAATTCCGTTAAAATAAATCTATTTTTATTTGTAAAAGGTATGGAATGAGTAATTAATTACAGCTTAATTTAACTTAAATGGATGATGAACCTTGTATAACGCTTGATGAATCTTGGATAATATTTTTATCTATTACGTATCTGACGTACGAGTGGAAGATTATTTTAGCTCATTTCAAGTTTTTAAAAATTCTTTTCCATGGTTTTTTAAAACATTTTTTCTTCTTCCCTTTGAAGCATTTGTAATTTTAAACAACTGAATTTAAATGACAGTATATTCCACGACTCAAATTTCGGTCCATTAGAAGAAGGCTTCTAATGGACCGAAGTCATTTCTAACCTCATTTATACTCAAGAGCTTGAATAACCTCATTTATACTCAAGGCTTGAATAACCTCATTTATACTCAAGAGCTTGAATAACCTCATTTATACCATCCAATATCATTCCGCCTATATACAACCTCAACTTGAAACGCTCACTGCTGGAAAAATGATCTTTTAATTAAATTTGTGACTTGGAAAATCGTCATTCAATTGGGTAGGAAAATGCACTTAAAAATCTATGTTTATTTGTAAAAGTTATACAAAGAGTAATTAATCACAGCTTGTAATTTTCTCTTAAATGGTTGATAAATCTTGGATAACGTTTGATAAACATTGGATTACGGTTTATCTATTACAATATCAGACATATGAGGGGGGAAGATTATTTTAGCATATTTCAAGTTTTTAAAAAATCCTTTTCTTGTTTTTTTTTTTTTTTTAATAAGTTCTTCCATTTGAAACATTCTTCCATTTGCTCTTAAAATTTCTTGAAAATAAATTATTTTTATTTGTAAAAGCTATACAATGAATAATTAATTACAGCGTGTAATTTTGTCTTAAAAGGAAAAAGGAACTGCAGCATAAATGGCAGCAGAAAAAAGGAGTTCACTTTAAATAGCATCTCCGTATAAAAAAATATATACATGCACAAATTAAGAAGATAATTTTACAAATGAGACATAGAAAAGGTCGCCTCTTGACTCGATAGCAATGTTCGAATGGAAGGGAAATCGATTCACGATGGAGAAGTGCGTTGTGTTACTGTTTCCAGAAATTAACTAACTATTGTGCCGGTATGTGTGATTAGGTCATATCTACTCGTTGGGAAGAAGTTATAAGATTTCTTCACATTTCACCTGCGATCACAAATGCGTCCATTTACTCCTAAGTGCTCTTCGAAAGCATGTTATTTCTTCTATCTACATTGTTCATGCTATGCTATAAAAATTGGAGATCTACAATTCCCCAAATAAATAATAAATCGCCACAAGTTCTTTAACGTTAAAAATATGGGGTTTTTTATCCCACATGGTGGACAATAACATAAAGACCAAGTCCTAGAACCTGTGTGTGGTCTCATGGAAGGGAGAGAAAGGTAAGCCGTTTCTATTGTGATAGAGCACTCGTCGGTAGAAGTCTGACTTGGCTCGAGTTGCTGAAGAAAGGATGCTTCTCTCATGTAGTTCCTCCTAACAGTGCCTTCCGGGAGGATTTGTTGGGGAAACTACATGAGAGAAATTCAGAAAAATTCCACCAGGTAGTGACTAACGAGGCAAAATGTTGAACATCACAAAATTCATCAGTGTCGTTGTTCTTTGAAACAGTGTCTATAGCAAAGCGGCCAACGAATTGAACCGCAGCCTAATGCTCACCAGCGGCGTGCGTTGCCACTGAGCCACAAGTCGTGCTAAAAATATGTAAATCTATACAACAAATTTTTTTTTTTAATATGTGACATAATTGCCCATTGACTAGGTGGCATCATGTGAATGGAAGAGACATCAATTTGCAATAATGATACGCGAAAAATAAATGGTGTAAAAATTAGCTAACTGATTACGCCAATATGTAAAGAGGATGTTGTATCGATTTACAGTGAATGAGTTATAAGAGTTCTCCGTTTCCTCTCTTACAATAGTAAATGGAGACATTTTCTCCTACATGTTATCTTAGAAAGCGTAGGCTAAATAAATAATAAATAGCTACGAGTTCTCTAAATCTACAATAAAAAAATTTTAATATGTCAGCAATTTCTGAATAAGTATAGGATGGATTAAAAGTTCTAAATAAAATAACCATACATAATTTCTAAACGAATCAATTCCTAAAAAGCATTTCAATATATTAATCTTATCAGCATTTTGTATTTGAATTTCATTATGAATTCCATTATTTTTATTTTCTTTTTCGGTCATTATTTTTTTTTTTTTTATTTTCCAAATACATTTGTAACACGCAACTAAAAGTATAATGATCGATTTATTTAAATTTAAACTTTATACATTTTGAATTCTACAGCACTACTATCGTATTATCATAATTTGCGATTTTCTTTGCAATGTTTTTTTAATATATATTTTCTGAATTTCGTATCTCTTAAATGATATCCTTTTCATGCTTATTTCATGTGATATATAGCATCAGTAATGCTCCTTACTATCATTCGATTTCACTAATAATTATTGCTTAAAAGATAAGATGTTTGTTTCAGAATTTTCTTTTTAAAAACATTATTTAAAATATACAGTACTAGATTTTTGAAAATTTATTGTGTTCCACTTTCATTTCTTATATAATTTATATATTTCACATGCCTGACTCGGAGCAACGTGCGCCGCTGGTGAGCATTAGGCCTGTGGTTCAATCCACTGGCTGTTTTGTTATAGACACTGTTTTAAAAAACGAGGAGACTTGATGGCGTTTCTGAGGTTCAGCATCTTGTCTCGTGACTCGGACTACCTGGTGTTTCTTTTCCGGGTTTTCTCCCATACAATATTCAAATACAGGTCATCCCCCTCCTAAAAGTTCTCCTGGAGGGCACTGCCTTTTCTTCAGCTACATGGAGCCAAGTCAGACTTTTACCTACATCACGAAAGATGCTGTCTCTCCTTTCCTCCCTCCATGAAATCACACGGGTTCTTGTACTTGGTATAGATGTTGGTGTCGACCAAGTGGGACAACAAACAACATTTCATATTTTTTCTCACTTTTACACAGATTTAAGTCTTCATCAACAATTTATTTTTAGTATTCTCGTTACCTTTACTTATATCCATGTTTACTGAAATCAGTTCATATCATCTATATTCCAACTATCATTATACTTAAATATTTGAGCGCTTTTTCTTAAATTGCATAAGATATGTAGTCACTTCACATTATATAGCAATAATTGCCTAATATGGGACCTGATGGCCGAGTGTCTGGAGCTGAGTGCCACAGGCTTCGGGTTCGAGTCCCGGTTGCAACATAGATGTTTGGATTCCATTTTAAACCCCGGTCTTTCTTTACCCGGTCTAATATGACTGTTGGGCCTAGGATTGACAACACTACCCCATAAAAAGAAAACATCTCATGTTTCGGAATCTGCCAGTAGGCAGGCTGTCTTGGCCCACCATGGGATTGTAGCTCCATTGAAGATGTTGCCTTATATTTGTTAGATAATCGTGAGTTAATCATAAATGTTTGTAAATTAATCCAAAAGTTAAAAGTCAACCAATTTTATCACCATTTAATATATCTGAAAAGGGCAAAAATCTGGATAAGTCTTTATTTTGCTTTCCCATATCTTATCATTGATTTAAAAATTCTTAGTTTCATTCTCGTAAGTAAAAAAAAAAAAGATTGTCCACAATATGATGATCTAAACAAGGAAATTTAGATTTATGCAATGTGTAGGTCATTGTTAAAATGTAAACTAGTCAAAGTATGGAATCCACCTCTCAGTAATTTTCAAGAAAATCGAGATTGACAACATTAAATTGCTTAAAATTTTTAAAGAGCTATGCTGACAGTTGATCCCATGGCATAAGTATTAAAGGCGAGTTCTACTCACCCAGGATGTTTTTTTTTAAATGACTTCATTATAAGTAGAAAAATTGCTTTAATTATTCATGTAACCATGCTTCTTCCTAGGCTACCTGCTATGCTTCCTCCTGGCGCTCTTGTCAGTGTGTAGGAGAAGCACGTTTCTCTATTTCTCCTGTGGTGTTCAGGAGAAATAGTCAGTCTCCCTCGAGAACTCTCACCAGAGAGGAAGTACTGCACAACCTGCTCTCCCGCTGAGAAACGTTTAATTTATAGTGTCTCATCTTGAGAAAATTATATTTAGCGCATCCCGGCGCATTAGTTGGCTCACAGACTCTCATCCGGTCAGGAAGTATATTTCGCGCACTCTGCGCGTAGCCGAGTTTTCGGTTTTCGACTTAGAAAGAGAATCTTTCCACGAATCTATAATTATCTGTTTTTAAATGTGTTAAATATCGCATGCCTCAATTGTATGTGTGTGGTGTTTGTGCTTGTGTAAATAAAGCTGTGAGTTCTCCAACCTGTGGCTCAAGTATATCACCCCCACCACATGTACTTACAGAAGTGGCTGCCCAATCTCTCTGTATTTTCTACAAGTAACATATTTTTATTTTAACATATTGTATTTTCTATTCCAATTTATTTTTTATGCATTTATTTTATTTTACCTCATGAACAGCTTTGTTAATAACTTTTTTGCTCTTTCCCAAATTTTTTTTTTATTATGCGAATGTTTCTGGTAAAAATTTTGTTATTGTATTAAATTGAATAAGAATAGAAAAACCTATTTAGAATAGATACAGAATATTTTATCTGAACAGACTCAATTAGAACTCTCTTTTGAGAGAATTAGTTGGCAGGAGAAAAAGTAGAGGAGAAATATGAGTTAAGAAACATACTATAAAAATATCAAATGAGGAAGTTGTTGAATCTATATCCTCAGCAATAAAGGAAGAATAAAGTCAGCAATTTACATAAATAGGTCATCTATTTACCAGTAAATGTACTCAAAACTCTCAACATAAAAAATCAACATTCATAAAAAGTATTCTAGATGCTGAGAAGCAAATTTGTTCTATTTAAATCATGAATATCAAATTGTCTGGTGCAATATATTTTCTGCTTATAATGCTCCAAAAGCAGATAAATAAACGCGTTGTGGTATACTAACTTTGATCATAACTTCCGTAACTAATATAAATAATATAGCATATATATATTTTTGTCAGTAATCTCAAAAAGAATCTAATTTCGTCATCTACTGTATGCAATTGCTGCATATAGTCGGACATGTAATTTTCAAAACCCTTGCACGTATCTGGAAAGAATTAACATTGGATGACAATACAAAAGTAACATATAGTGTAAACTTCAATCAAATTGGGGACACTTAACTGGTAAGATTTTTTGAAACGATAAATAGTTTTATTTCTGTTTTAGCCCGACTCGTGGCTCAGTGGCTATGTGCGACGCTCGTGAGCGTTAGGGCGGAGACATTACAAGGAGGAGACACAATGGCGTTTGGGTGTTCAGCATCTTAACTCGTTAGTCTGATCACCCCATGGTGGGAATTTTCCGGGTTTTTCTCTCATACGACTCACAAATGCAGGGTAATACCACCCAGAAGGCATTACCCTCCTTCTTCAGCGACACGGAAACTAGTAAGACTTCTACCTACGGGTGCTCTATTACAACAGAGGCTTCCCCCTTCCCTCCTGTTATGGGAGCACCGGGATTCATGTATTTGGTCTAGAGGCTGCTGTCTACCAAGGTGGGATAAGAAACAACAACAGACTAATTAAAAAATAATTCAAATTAAATCTAAATATAGGGTTGAATTTCTTTAGATGTCTTTTCAAATTTTGTTTGCTGAGTGACAAAATAAGTTGAAGATTAAATTTTAAAAATAAACTATTTTGTTGCCTATTTAGTTTATCATCAAATTATAAATTGCAATGAAAATTTGCTTTTGAAACAATGTTCATATTTCAGGAGCTGTTATAAATATAAATTTGTGCCATTGTGCCATCACAATAGAAGCTTCACCCCCCCCCCTTCCTTCTTCCAAGAGAACACACTGATTCATGAACTTGGTCTAGACGTTGTTGTCGATCATGTGGGATAAGAAACAACATTTCTGTTTTACTCTCAGAAAATTAAAGAATCACTTATAGGAAAGCAATATTTATTTCAATTATTTAAACTTTGTTTGTAGTTTGGAGATTTAGTTGACTAAGGGATTATGAGACCAGTATCATCTGGGAACAGATTGTATAAAATCAATCTTGGCATCTAGAGATCCTATATGAACAAATTAAAATTAATTTGTTAATGCCTAAATGTTATCTAGTTGATCTATGAAAATTTAATTTACACTACATTTATCACTTCTAAATGTTATATTATATATACTAAATTTTAAATAGTTCTATATTAGATTGTCTTATAAATGAGTTATACACAACACCGTGAAGATTTGACTTTATTCGAATTAAAAGAAATTTTTACAATATTCATGTATTTTTAATATTTTACTATTGCTTATTGTTATGTTTGTGATAATAATTATATTCGTATTATAACAAATTTTATTTTTGTATTATTTTTTCAATTAGTATAACTAAAATATGTAGGGCACATATTTTTATCATTTTTAACATCTCGCTTTTCTTTAATAATCTCGTAGTTATAAATGAATTTATTTTTCATGAAAAGATAAAAATAAAATTACAAATATATTGTATACATATATTTGTTACATACATAGTTACCCAGTCTGCAGGTTGGGCAACCAGATTGTAAGTGGGTGTGGTTGAGTTCAGATACTTGAGGCGCAGGTTGAAGAACTACACATGCACAAATAGATTAGTAGGAGATAAAAGTAGAATTATAGATTCGTGGAAGGATTCTACTTCTAAGCAGAAAATCCGATAGTCAGCTAGAAACAGGTTGCGCGAAATATACTTCCTTTCAGGCAGTAATGTGCAGGGTTGAGCTTAATGTACTTCCTCTCGGAATGAGAGTATAGTCCAACTAAACGGTTATCAGCCTCAGGGTGTTGTTGTGCTGTACTTCCTCTGGATGAGAAACTCAAGGTTGACTGACCATTTCTCCTGAACGCCACAGGAAGCGCTGCTGCCAATGCATAAGAGGAAGGATGGTTACAACATTAACTGTTCTGCGAACTTACTAAAATAAATAAATTCAAAAATAAAAATACATACCGTAATTCCTTGCCTATAATCTCTGAAATGTACATTAAAAACCATAATACTATTTGATGCTGATTATAGATGCGTTATTTCTGTTGTTGAAATTGTTACTTTCTTTTCACGTGAAGCTTTTTATTTATTTCGTCTTCAGTTACTTAGTATTGTCATGGAATATGTAGGTTAAACCCTTTTCTTTTGTTTTCATGGTGCTTTCAAATATATATCACTAATACGATTTAGTATTTTTTTTTTCTTTAAATTTCGTTGTTACTTTTTTAATATTATTTCATTGAACAAAACAATCTTTTAAATTTTCCAAAATGCTATCCTTATTTAAAATATCTACTCCGTGTACAAAAATCGATACTTTATAACCACAAGTAAAGTAATCCTTCAGACGTCAAACTCCCTCGAATTATACGCCGTTGCGGAGAGTACCAAATCGTTTTCTTCTCTTTCTTTTTCTCTATCTATTTCTTTCTTTCTCTCCCTCTTCTCTCTTTTTACCAAAGAAAATTGCTTTTGCGAATTATACATCACAGCAGACTATAGACAGAAAATTACGGTATAGTTCAGCCTCCAATCGCATTCAATGGTAATCATCTGATTTAAAGGCGGAAACGGAAGATCCGATTATTTATTAGGGGGTGCTAGTCAGATATGCGCTGCTGAAAGCTTTTTTTTTTTTTTTTTAAATATAGTGAGTGAGGTATTTTTTGTCATTTATTTTTTTCTTTTAATATCGTGCAATCTAAAATTTTATTTTTCAAAAATTAATCTCATTATTGCATTTCAAATTTTCCCTAAATGATATTTCTTCCCCTATGACGCCGCTCTTTTTAAATCCATCTGACTTGGCTCCTTGCCCCTTTCCCACATTATCGGTGGAGTCAAACTATACTTGTTACTCATAAAATAATGGGTATTGTTTAGGGAAGTGGGGTTTTTGTTGTCCTTGATCATTTTCACTTTTCGTGTCCTTGACATTTTCATTTTTTTTTTTTTTTTTTCGTATCTTTCGCTGCATTTTTTTATACATGTTTTAAATTTCTTTCATGATCTTTTTATACATAATATTTATTTATATTTTTTTTTTTACGAGCTAGTAATTTCATATTTAAATAATTAAATAATGTAAAATTGTTCTAAATGATCGTCTGGTGAATGCAAAGACAATTTCAAACTGAAAATGAGATTTTTCAAGAAAAGAAAATCGTTTGGAATTCTATAGTTTTCTTATTTTTAAGATTGACGTTATGTATTTTGTTATTGCATTAAATTCTGAATTTTATGGATAACTTGTATATAGGCTCATCCGATTACAATTTTTATAATTGTTTTTTATAATTTCAGTGATATGTGTTACACACGTATTGACTGTTTTTTTGTTGTCTTAAGAGTACAAGAAAATTAAGTATTAAGTACAAGTATTAAATAATTATTCATGGTGCCCCCTAATAATATTGGCTATGTTGATTTCGAATCCTGGTGTATAAATCCTGTTCCGAGGAATGGTCCAGACAATGCATGACGGCTGCAACAGCTGGGCAATCAAAGACATGATCAGGATTAAGCTCGACAAAGGGCAGTTGCCGCATTTTTAGTAGGCGTTTTTTTAAAGCCATTTTTATACTTTTTTTGTGGCGCTTCATCCTTAATTTTGTGAAATTAGTAGCTGTTTTTTGTCGACATTTAGTTCTGTAATTTGGGAGTTTTAGTTTTAATCTTAGAAGGAATCATAGGCTTAGATTTTGCCAAGGCATTTGAATCTGCAAGGGAAGTAGGAATGGCAGCATGATCCAGACTTCTGGCATTCTTCGCCAAAGAATCTGCAATTTCATTAAATAACAAAGCCACATGAGCAAGGATACATTGCAAGATACACATTCCGTGAAAGCAGTGGATTTGTTCTCAAAGAGATATAATGTACAAGATCATACTTACAAAAACCTTTATTAAGAGCTTGTAAGGCATACCTTGAGTTAGTGAAGATAGTAATTTCATTCATTTGTTGTGAAGGAGGACATTATTTTTACTGTAACTTACAGGACAGTTACAGGACATATTTTCACTGTAACAGTCGATTGTGGGATATCGACTATTACAGTGAAAATAAGAAAAAAATGGATGCTTTATAATTATATTACTTGAATTGATTGATCTAAGCAAAAAAGGATGATATTTTAACATCGAATAAATATCATTTAATTATTTAATTTTTTTTTCTTTTAATTTCTCTACTTTCATCTCTTCCTGGATTTATGGATTTGTAATAAAATTACAAATTTAGATAAACATATTATTTTTATTATTAAAATCAGGCATAATTTCTCTCATTTATGGTTTTTTACTTAAGTAAGTATCAAAAATATTTTTGGATTTGGAAATTGTGTCGTTCAATTTTTAGTTTTATTGGCAACTTGTCCTTGCTTAAAATAATTAATGAAAAATTGTATAAATTTAGAAAACGGGATAACAAATATAAAAAGCTCATAATAATTTTAAGCTCATTTCACATTTAAATTTTTTTAAATAAAATTTTATTTAAGTCTGATAGCCTCCGGCATAACGCATTTTTTTTAAACAATAAAATTTTAAAATAAATAAAATTCCTTTTGCATATAATCAAACTCGTCAAAATAAAAATGATAGTTTGAATAATATTTCAGTAATTTTCTCCTTTCATTCCTATTTTTTTCTGTTTGCGTGATGTCGTGCGGCTATTCATTTGTCATTATTTTCTCTTCATTCATTTTTTCTTCCTTCTCTTAATTCGGGGTCTGACTAATGGCTTTTCAATTGAATGGAAATGTTTATTTGATTTGAAGTGTTATAAAATATCATTTGATTTTTCCATTCACTATATTTAAAAGGTATTGCTATACTAGAGATGAATTATTTTCTTATTTATTAAATCAATTATAATTTCGTTGATTTATGGTTTAACTTAAGTATAAAAAAAATTATTTTAAATTGGGTCGTTTATTATCAGTGTTGTCTGCAATTTGTCCATGCTTAAAGTAATTAACGATGAATTGCATAAATTTAAAAAAAACGTGATAACAAATATAAAACACTTTAAGCAAATATTAATAGTAATTATTAGCACTCTGGCGCTCGGTGCAACAGATTTCGAGTTCGAATCTTGTGAATCATTCGGAATTCACTTTAAACCGTAGGTCTTAGTCTAATGTGACTGTAGAGCGTTCAGAATAAGACTGTCAACCCTAATCCATAATAATGCTTGTAATTAATGATGAATTGTATAAATTTAGAAAACATGATAAAAATATAAAAGGCAATAGTTTGTAGTGGTTCGAATTCACTTTAAACTGTAGGTCCCGGTCTAATATGATTCTAGATCGTTGGTCGTAGGATTAGCAAACCTACCCTGCAAAAAAGAAAGTAAGCATCTCCTGTTTCGGAATCAGCTAGTAGACGGACGGCCATTGTCCAATATGGACTGTAATGCAAGGGTGTTAGTTAGTTAATAGTAATTATACATTTAATAATAATGTTTATGACGATGTTCATGATTTTTATATTAATCAAAGAGAGGAGGTTTTTTTCATATCCTTGGTCAACAGCAAAATCTAGACCAAATTCAATAGCCCGTGTAGTCTCATGAAAGCGGACGGCAGCTTCTCTTGTGATGGAGCACCCGTAGGTAGAAGTCTGACTTGGCTCCGTGACACTGAAGAAGGAAGGCAGGACCTTCCGTGAGAATTTTTAGAGGGAACTACCAAGCATTTTCATATAGCATGGGAGAAAACCCGTAAAATTCCCACCAGGTAGTCTGACTAATGAGGCAAGATTCTGAACATCACAAACATCATCGAGTCTCCTCTCCTTTGAAAGTCTCTTCTCTGAGTGTTCCCGTGTTTTGAAACAGTACCTACAACAAAGCCGCCAGCGGATTGAACCTGCACCCTAATGCTCACCAGTAGCGCGTTGTCAGTGAGCCACGTCAAGAAACGTTTAAAATAAACTAATTATGCTTAATTCAGAGAGTATAATAAATATTTGTCAAATAAAAGGGTTAGTCAATAAAACTGCGCGCACGGCGAAATAAAATTCTGCAAAGTTAACTTCATATGAAAAAAATATGTTAGAAATAAGAAAATGTATGTATAATTTAAACAAATCTATGTATCGTCGTAATTAAAAAGAAAAAATTAATCAACTGTTAATTGAAAGGAATTTTATTGCTGTTTAATAAGTAGGTACAGGGACCAATTATTTTGTTGTAAAAAAAATAGTGATTTATGTTTGGTAAAGTGGTTGATGCATCTCTACAACTGTTTTGGAGCATTGAAAATGCAGAGTATTTTCAATGCATCTCATAAAAATGTCTTCTTTCTTCATTTGGGTTCATCTCCAATCAAGATCTTCATGGGTCCATCTTCATCAAGCAGACAATTCCTGTGCTTTTCTTAACAATTCATTTTAACTTTCTGTAAGTTAAAGTCGCTTTATCTTCTTTTTCACCAAGGCTGCTTTCAATCCGGGCTCGGTTACTAGATCATCCAGTTCTCCGTTCGTCGTTTCTCAATCGTTATCGTCTTTTAATTCATCGATTTTTCTTCTTCCCATATCTGAAATTCCTTCGCCCTCAATTGCTTTTTGCAGTTTGTAGAAGTTTTCGGCTTCGCTTACAATGGAGGAAAAATCCTTTAAAGGTGTTATCAACGTGGCTGAAACTGATAACATTTTTAAAAGATTTTCATCAGTTGAAATCAATGACGAATGAATGAAGCGTATGAATGAAGTCCTAGCATTGTACAAATTAAATGGTTATCTTAAATTAAGATAACATGCATGTACAAATCGTTCTCTGCAAATACGGATCGGCAAGGATTTACTGTATTTGTTAATCTACGAGAGACCCTTAAATAAGATTTAAAAAACTGAACCCTGCAGTAAAAATCAAATAGAGGAACACTACGTTTAAGTCAATCTATATAACATACTAGAGTTGGCTCTGTATCGTCATTTGTCTTCTTGTTTTTACAAGCATTTCCTCAGAAAGATAGTTATATATTTTTGTAATGTGTGTGTATATATATATATATATATATATATTAATCCCCCTCACAATATAGATTACCTCAAATCATAGGTCTGTAAAGGAAATCTTTGGTTCTTACCAGTATTAAAAGATGCTGCATATGATAAAATAGGGGCCTTGGGTATAATACCGCGACTGCACTCAGTATTGAAGTATCGCGGAGGACATATGGAGCATTTGCAGCTGTAAATCAGGATGATATAAATGTCTCATTTCACAATTAGCTCCTTTCTCTTTTTTACCCTGTCCCTACAGGGATAAGAAACTCTCCGTTCGCAACATTTATTTTTGTGTGGAGGTGGGGGGATGTTAAAAGACACCTGTGCTACGATGAATAGTAATATGCATATGGTGAATAGTAATGCATGCTGCCTGTCTCACCAACTAATAGATATTTTTATGTATTACTTTCGTACCGAGCTTTTGAATCACCTAAACGTGCAAGATATACCAAAAACAATTTAATTTATTGATACAATAAAAAGTACAAATATTTGAAAACATTTAAATTTACATTTATTTAGAGTTTTAAAAAATGAAGCATTTGTTTGATAGAACTATTTTTTCTTTCTCACCAAAAGATTTCCCAACTATCGTCTTATTATTAAACTACAAAACCCTGAATCTAAATTACTTAAAATTCTACTGGTCTAACAATAGAACAATAGGTCGAAAAATAAAATTCTTGAATTTCTTATTTTTCTCAACTGATCACGACTGTCACTTTCGATTTTGAAATTAAAATTCAAGAATATATATTTTAAATTTTTAGTGTGCGGGGGCCGGGCAACCAGTTACCGGTTGTGGTTGGGTAGAGATACTTGAGGCACAGGTTGGAGAACTCATAGCTTTTATTTACACACGCACAAACACCGTACAGGTACAATTAGAAACATACAATATTTAACACATTTAAAGACAGATAATTATAGATTCGCGGAAGGACACCACTTTTAAGTCGTAAACTTGAAACTCGGCTACGAGCAAGGGCGCGAAATATTCTTCCTCTCCGGATGAAAATTTGTAGGTCAACTAATGCGCCGGGATGTGCTAAATATATAAGAGACTACAAACTAAACGTTTCTCAGCCGGGATCGCAGATTGCGCTGTACTTCCTCTCGGGTGAGAGTCTCAAGACCGACTGACCATTTCTGAACGGCACAGGGGGTGCTTTTGCCAGTGTGTAGGACGGGGGCCTGATTGTCGAGCGTTTGGTGATCAGTGCCACAAGTTTCGGAGTTCGAGTCCCGGCGATGCCTTAGATTTTTGTAATGGTTCAGAATCCACTTTAGGCTGTAGATCCAGATCTCATATGACTGTTGGCCAACTGGCTAGAGCTCTGGCCGTTGGTACCGAAGGCTTCAGGTTCGAATTCTGGCGGTGGCGTTTGTTTTTTGTGTTAGTGGTTCCGAATCCCCGTTAAACTGTAGGTCCTGGTCTATTTAGCCTACAGTGTGCACAAGATAACCGTAGAGCGACAAACCAAACCAATGACTGCAGAGCGTCACAGAGTCCCAATCGACTTCTTCTCACTCCCACCATTCCCAAACTGTATAGAGACAACTCAGCTCTAGGTACAGTGGTGTGATATGGTGTAGTACTAGTGGTAGTGGTAGGGGGAAAGCACGTTTTATAAATTATCTTTAAGAAAATTTGTTAAACTTAATCATTTTTTAATTAAAGGGCTAAACTCATTAAACTGAATATCAACGATATTAAAATGCTTGATTATTCATTTTTTTCTACAGTAAACAATTCAGTATTTGTTAGTTATATATACATTTGTAAACACGTACATTCATTGAAATAAATTCAAAAATAATACAATTATTTTTGTTAATCTGATATTACGAATATTTTAATTTTTGTGTATAAATCTGCTATTCATATCTTATTAATGGAAAGAAACTAACATAAAGCTATAATATTATAATAAACAAAGATACAAAGTTGTATATTTTAATAATAAAAGAGATAGAAGTGTAAGGGAAAAGGAGGGAGAATTCAAAAGTAAAAAGTTTGAGAGGAATTGCCTCGTGATATCTTGACTGCCAATAAAGTGCTTGATATGAGAAACACGCCTTATCCCAATAGCGAATCTATTGATCATCCATCCTTATGCGTATTAGAATTTGGAAATATTCCACGTAACCTCATTTTTTCTAAGTCCATCTCCTCCTCATCTAATTACAAATATTATGAAAAATCTAAAAAATTGTTGCCTGATATTTATCTTTTATTATGCTTGTATGATTAAATCTAAAGCTATTTTTCGACAACTGAAATTCATATTCTTCTATTTTAATTATGTGCGTCAAGTCAATCATATCGGAGTATTTTGTTTAAATAGTATTTATATTATTTTGAGTGTAATAAATAATTGATTATTTTGTTTCAAATACCTGGCATTTTAGCCAGAGATTATTCACTAAAAATTGGTTGATGTGCATCAAATTCAGCAATAACCAGTATGCACCACAAGCGGCTTTCTACATTTCACCATTATGTCCATACAGATTTAAGCGAACTCTCCTAGGAGTGACATCTTGGCCATTCGAACCCTCATACCTTTGTTTTACAGCTCAGTAAAAGGCTACAGATTTCCGACCTACGGATTTAACGCTATCATCTCCAGTATAGTGACGAGTGCTTTCGGTTTTATTTTGCTTGCTGGGTTGAAATTCGGGTTTCACTTGTTCAAAAATTCAACTTTCTATCAATCAAGACGCTTTGGCTTTTATTCAAATTGTGTTCACAATGTTTTGTGTACTCTGTAAGCGGAATATTTTATATTCATTGAAGTCGGAATAGTTTGCGCGCGTTATAAACGGAATATTTTATGTTCATTGTAATTGGAATAGTTTGTGTACATTGTAATCGGAATATTTTATGTTCATTGGGATATTGTATGTAAATAGTGACCAAAATAATTTTGTTCAAATTGTGGAAGTATTAATCGATACCCCGCATTAATTAATCAAAATAATTTTCTGTTATTATAGCTATTACGTTAATACTGTACCTATTGCTTCTTTTTTTTGTAGCTAAAAAAAAATTCCATTTCTAGCAACAAAAATTAATTTTTATGCCAAAGTACAAGAAAAGTTAGATTACCAAAGTTCTAAAATTTATTATGGAAAATAAATAATGTACAAAGGAATTTAACTATGGGAAACACTTAAAAGTCACTGGCAATCAAAAGATCATTAAACAATTAATTATACCATATCAAAAGAGAATGAATGCTATGACAATGGAAGTTTAAAGCAACTATGACAATGCAGTTTAATGCAACTATGACAATGCAATAATCCTTTACGTTGTTTCAACTACCTGACGTGTCAACTCCAAGTAGAGAAAATCAATCATATTCGAGACATGGAGTGTAACTAAAATGTGGAACTGCAAAGATTCTATCTTATAATTATAAATTGTGTAGCTGATGACTAATCGAATTAAGAGACTAAAAAAAATCAACAGTTCGTCAAAAACTGTCTCATCTTGAAGAGAAAAGAATTATCCATTTATCATCATTTCCGTCATAAGCGTAAATTATCGAACTTGTAAAATTATTCGTGAGAATGCATTTTTAAACTTATTGATACGCAAAATAAATTTGTTTAACGACTAGTCTGAAAAATATCCATCAGAATAAAAAATTGCTTTTTGTCTTAGAAAAAAATGAAAAAATATTATAATTTTTATCTCTCTTATTAATGAAATTAATTCTTTAAACAATGTGGTTTTGTTTTTTTTAACTTTAAATGTTCGATTGATACTACAAGAATTATTAAAACTGAGTCGGATTTTGTTGGTTTTGGATTGTTTCTTAACTATGTAGTGTGCAGGTTGTGCAGCTGGATTATAACTGGGTGTGGTTGAGTTGAGACTTCAGACACAGGTTTGAGACACACAGCTTTATTTAGACACGCACATACAATATTTAACACATTTAAAGACATACAATTCTAGATTCGTGGAAGGATTCCACTTCTAATCCGAAAACTCGATACTCAGGTTGCGCGGAATATACTTCCCTCCGGGTGAGAGTCTGTAGGCCAATTGATACGAAGGGTTGCATTAAATATATGTTCCTCTCGGGATGAAAGACTGTAAACTAAATGTTTCTCAGTGTCAGCGCCGGTTGCGTTATACTTCATCTCTTGTGAGAGTCTCGAGGCCTGCAAAACCATTTTTCCTGAACGCCACAGGAGGCGCTCATGCAGATCGTAGTATGGAGCACGGTTACAACTATTGTCTGATGGTTAAAAATCAATTCTTATAGTTCTTTGGAAAAAGATGTTGATAAATAAAATAACGAAAACAATACTTTTGTTTTCGTTATTCTCTAATTATTGTTGCTTAAAATAACAAATAAATGATAATTTTCATTATTTTCATGTTCGCTATTGCTGAAATGCTTGCAACAATGAATATTTTTTCCTGTTTTTCCACACTTCTTATATAAATATAGAAGAATTCATTTTTCGGGAGGTTTTCAGGAAAAATTTATCTTCTTCTTTTTCTTTTTCCCTTTTTTTTCCCCGTGCTCTTCGTATTATATTCTGAATAATATTAAGTCTGCTACAAATCTACCTCTTCACTAACGAATGGGGTCAAAATTGACATTAATTTTTTAAAAATGGATAACAATTCGTAAATAAGTTAATTTTAAATTAGTTATTTAAATTTTGATTATAAACACCAAACTCCACTGAAAATAACTCAAATATTTTACTTAAATTTTATAAACATAACTTTCTAAGAAAAAGTTAGCAAAGTTGAGATTACAACGCTAAATAACAATTCTAATAACTTAAATATTATTTTGTATTGGACATGTATTGCATTTTAACTTGACTTGACTTAAAGAGGTGCTTTGAAATGTATTGCATCATTTACGAAATAAAGTTTTAAACAGAAATTTAAAAATATGAAGTATTATCACATAAATTTAATATCAAATCATAAAAATTTATTTGCTTAATCATAAATTTGATGATTTAAATTAGAATTTAGTAAACTAAATACCTTTAAAAATTCAATTTTTGTGATTTAAATTTATGTTTCAAAACTTTAAAAAATTATTCTGATGTTTCTTGTATCAGAAAGTGTTACAAATTTTAATTATTGTAACAGACAGCTCAGTATATCACGTTTTATTTTAACAAGCAAAAAGTTAGAAAGATGTTTATTATTATTATGTGTAGCACTTTAGGCATCTAATTCTGCTTGCTTATTTTTGTCCCTCGTTTTCTTTTTAATAAAGAGCTTCAGCGAAGTAAGCTAATATTAATGTTAAAATATACAATAGAGGTGAAAGAATGCATTTCGTATTTTTTACAAACTTGATACAAACTTTATACAAAGTTTTTCGCTTTACTACACTTTACAATTTAACTGTTTTCAATATTTTGAGAGTAGTGAATAGAATAGAATTTCTGCACTATGTATTAACATACTTTTATTAATATTTTTTTCCATCCAGTTTTCCATCTTTTTTAAAGAGATATTGAAGGATCCATGAAAAAGAAGGCACAGTTTAGGCAATTCAGAATTCAAAACTTCTTGTTCTTTATGGGAATCAAAATTTTTATAATATATTTTCTGTTTTTATTATGAGACTTTTACCAATTGATATTATTTAAACTGTTTGACGAATATGTGGAATAGGATGGAGACGAGATACTGTCTTAAAATATTTTGTGAAATCTAGAATACTGTATCCCTGAGGAAATCGCCAATCTTGCAACCCGGAATACTTTCGGCAATGTTTCGTCAATTTTTAAGGGTTACAATACTTTAATTAGATGAATTAGTCATTTCTGCTTTCTCCAACCATTGTTATGACTCATTGTTACTTTGATTGACATTTGCATAATTTTAATTTATAGTAAATAGAACAGAAATATATGTCCATTTAAATAATTATTCCGAGAAGTTATTGATTATCCGAGATTGTTCTTATAGAGTATGTCGGCCACTAATACATTATAGCAACATTTTTTTTGTTGCTACTCATGAAAAAAATGAAACAAACAACAAAAACAATTTTTTACTTTATTAAGGACTTATATTTGATTATCAAATAGTTAGTTTCTTTTATGCTGTTAATATAGTTAAGATTTTGTGGCAACTGTTATTTCAAATAGCGTCGGAAAACTGTTACCATTTAATTTTTAGAACATTAGTTCACGGACTGAAATGGGATTCGAACGTCTTAAATATTTCTGGTTTTGTGTATTTTTGTGAAAGAGTACATGTGGCGGCGGTAGCACAAATTTGATATCAGTAGAATTTTTCTGTATTTTAGTGAGGCAATAAAAAAGCATTTCCGCCTTCAATAAAGGATATATCTGAGTAAATGTAAGTTATTCTCTGATTTCTTCTCTTTTAAATATTATTTTACCATTCTGAATTATGCATCATAAACAACATAAAACATCTTGGCATAATAGCAATAAATTTTGGAGTACAAGGGAATAATTTTGGCGCATTAGCAATTAATCTCGGTGGTAAAAAGATACATTTTTGTAAGTTAGCAAAACAAGATCCCAAATAAAAAATTTGATGTTAAAGCGATTAGATTTGGCGCAAAAACAATTTAGGAATAAAATTTTGTCAAAAATAGTGATATATTACGGCGTTAAAATGATAAAATTTGGAGTAAAAGCAAATCATTAAAATTGTGCCATAATGGTAGTGTAAATATTTGGCGATAAAGAGAAAATTTGGTATAAAGGTAATTCAGGCATAAATTTTTGGCATAATAATGCCAAAAATTTAGTTTTAAAGCCATGACACTTGGCGAAAAAGCATTTTTAGGAATAAAGTTAGGTAATAAAGCGATAAATTATACCGTAAAAGCAATTTAAAAATAAAATTTCACCTAGTAATAAAATTTATGATAAAGCAATAAATTTTGGCATAAAAGCATTTTGAAATAAATTGTTGGCTTAATAGTGATAAAATTTGGCGTTAAAGATATAAAATTTGGAGTAAAAGCAATTTAAGGATTAAGATTTGACGTAATAGCTGTTTAGCAACTAATGATTGAGTAATAGAGATTTTTTGGCGGTGGATTTTTGCAAAAATAGCGTTTTACAATTACACCTATTTTCAGTAATCATTTTATTTATTTACTGGGCAACTTGGCATCCTAGTGATGGTTTTTGGCGTAATATCGTTTTACCACGAAAAATAACTGCGTCATTCATTTTGTTTACTTTATTAATAGAATATAAATGATTAAATATTTATAAGGTACTTACGTATTAACGCCACCGCAGCTTCAGATTTGGCGGTTTTTAAGTGGCGCTAATCTACACTTAAAATTTTTGTGACAAATCATAAAATATATAAAATACTTTTTTAAAATCAAAACACTTTCAAAATTCAAAATACTTTATTTAAAAACAATGTAGTCAATCGGATTTCGGTGGAAAATGGGCCGATATAGAGTTCAACATAGATTCAAACAGTTCTCTATTTTGGCGCTTTGGCAGCTTTTTATTGGCGCATTAGCGCAACTTCTGCTGCGGTGGCGTTAATACGTAAGTACCATTTATAAAAACCAAATTTACATTTATTTACAGTTACAAAAATTAAATTTATCTTTTAAAGACTTATTTCAGATAGTTGCCAAAAATCACCAAGCTATCCGCATATATGTCGAACTACAAAACCCTGAAATTAATAAATGTGTTAAAATAAGTTCTGTTCAGTAGAGGAGTATAATAACTAATTCATTGAAATAAAAATCATCTATCTAACATATTACATTACGATAACGGTTACGATATTAATTAGATATGAATTGCTTATGCACAATAAAATTGCCTTTAAAACATTCTATATTCATGCAGTTCAACCTGTGAAAAATATAAGCTTCCACAAATTTCTCGAAACAGCCAGACACAGTGCAATATGAACTCATTTTTAATTTATAGTGCAAGTAAACAAAGTGACCAGTGCCGTACAAATTAATGTCAGAATGGCCATGAAAGTGACCGAAGGTCACGTGATCAACATCATCAAGTTGTAAAATCACGTGACTTTTATTTTGACCATAAACTGGCAATCCCAATGCGCACACGATTTTATTACTATTCTGATTCTTACAAGCCTATGGATATTTGCGAATATCTCCAAATAAATAGCAAAATAAATAATAATTCTATTGTCAATGAATGATACTTTGGAAAAGTGATAAATACATTGGACGTGAGATGAATTTAGAAAAAAATCTGTTATTTTGTATGGAAAAAAATTAAAAAGTAAGTATTAGGCTATTTATTTAAAAAATGGGTACTTACGTATTAACGCCACCGCAGCTACAGATTTGGCGGTTTTAAGCGGGGCCAATCTATACTTAAAATTTTTGTTGCAAATCATAAAATATATAAAACACTTCATTTAAAATCAAAACACTTTCATAATTCAAAACACTTATTTAAAAACAAAGTAGTCAATCGGATTTCGGTGGAAAATGGGCCGATATAGAGTTTAACAAAGATTCAAAACAGTCTCTATTTTGGCGCATTGGCAGCTCTATTGGCGCATTAGGGCAACTTCTGCTGCGGTGGCGTTAATACGTAAGTACCAAAAAAATATTTACCGAAATTTAAATAGGCTAACTATGTGTAATAGGCCTATCATAGTTTCCTAGAATTCTAGAATAGTTTTAAAAACTCTAAAATAAAGGGAGATGTTTATATCCCTTCCACCTTTCAATCTCGAAATGAGCATTTCGAGCTCTATCTCTCTTTCTTCTCTATCAACTCTACCTCCATCCATTTTCTATATTATTTATTGCCCGGCACATTAACATTATTCATCACAAATTTGTATTACTGCAGATTCAGAATAATCTAGCGTGTTTCACTCTATTACCTACACTCGTATGGGAGGGATAATGCTTAGAATGATAATTGCTTAAGGTAGAGCTTTCAAGAGTAACCAGCAATACATTAGCGTGCCTTATTGAAGCCTAAGCCTGATCAGATTGATCAGACAATTACTGCTATGAATGTGCGACAGAGGGAATCACCAATTAGGTAATTCAATTCTTGATGTGAGTCAAAATCCTCCCACATTCACTCCTAAAGTCCTCCTTTATAGTCAAAATCTTCCCCTAATAATTATACCGTACGCTGCCAATAAACTAAGTTCAAATTCAAGACGCCATTAGTGAAAGTTTGTTTATTTCACGCATCGCTGCTCGGCATGTAATAAAAAAAGCGGCCATACCATGCTGAATATACCGGTTCTCGTTAGATCACCGAAGTCAAGCATCATTGGGCGGTCAGTACTTGGGTGGGTGACCAACTGGGAACACCGCGTGCCGTTGGCATTCACAAATTTGGGACCTGAATGGCTGAGTGTCTAGCGCCTGGCCCTCGGTGCCACAGGTTTCGGGTTCGAATCCCGACGGCGCCATGGATGTTTGTAGTGGTTCGAATCCACTTTGCCGTAGGTCCCGGTCTCTTAAGATTGTAAGAGCGTTACGGAGCAGAAGTCAGACTTCTACCTACGGGTGCTCCATCAGAACAGAAGCTGCACCCCTTCTTCCGTGAGGGACACGACAACAACAAACAACAACAGGTCTCATTTTGTGATCAAGAAGTGTGTTGTGCTTTTCTTGCCGTGAAATTCCTTTGAAGTGATGACAAAAAGCATGGAACTATTTCTCGCCTACTCTGATTCATGATGAATCTCTGGCACTCGGTGCCACATGTTTCGGGTTCGAGTTCCGGCCATTTAAACCTTAGGTCCCGGTCTATTATGACTGTAGAGCGTTGGGCGTATGGCTGACAATTTTACCCTGTTAAAAAAATATCTCCTGTCTCGAAATCTGCCAGTAAGCAGATGGCCTTGGCCCACATTGGAGCTGTTGCATCAATGATGGCGATGATGATGATCCATGAATAAGAACCTGCTTTTGTGCTTCGCGCAGTTCATTTGCACTCAACTAGTTCCCCCAAGATACCAAGATAGCAATCATGTGCAGTCTAGAAATTCAAGTTTAGATTTAAAAGCAATTATAAAAGTCATCCACCGATCTCATGTACGCTAGCTGCCACTGAATCCCAAGTACTGTAATAACTATTTAATGCTATCGTGCTAAAAAGGTTTTCTAATTTACCATAACTTGGAAAATTTAAAGCCGATTACTGCTCATCACCTACCTTTGCAGATGTCATTGAAATAGATTTGTAATTCCTTTAAAAATTTAGTTTAAGATAATGTTTTTATTTAATATCCTGTAAATAAAAATACAAGAGGGTATGCATTTCTGATTAACCTGACATGTTATTTTCCTACAAAATGTTACAAAATCGGGAGGCTTGTTAAAAAAAGAGTTTCAGCTTCATGATTTCAAAATTGTAAAGGAGATAAAAGAAATAAGATTCCCAATAAATTTGCTAGTTGAATTCGCCAATTTTTAATAATATTTTTAAGTACTGAACAAGAATATTTTAATAAGTTTGAAAAAATTAGAATACGAAAATTTGATGTATATTTACAAACTATTAATCATGCAAAAGATACATCTTAAAAAATGTATTATCGTCCTTGTGAAACAAAAATAAATAAAATTCCCGAATGCATAAAATATACGCGTTTTTATTCTCAAATTGAACGTCACTTTGACATAGAAGAGCTTTCCTTTTAAAAAGAAATATCCGATTCAAAAAGAAATACTGAGAAATTAAATAAAGAAGCTCATTTTTTTTCTAAGTTCTTTATGCATTCAAAATTGAGACATAAATCAGCGATCTCTTTTCTTGCAAGACATGTGATAAAGAATTTATCTCCGGTACTCGCTTTAAATTACACGGCAGCAACTTCTCTTACCTTCAAAGTGATGAATGAACTCGAATGAGCTTAAAACAAGTCTCCAGCTGCTGACGTGCCATTAATCAAAAGGATTTAAATGTATCTTGTATTTTGTTGTCTGATTTTACATTTTCATGATATTTTTGCCTAAAAATTTTGTTTGCATATATGTATATATATATTTGTATATATATATATATATATATACTATATTTCCAAATAGAAGCCGAATATATATATATACTATATTTCCAAATAGAAGCCGATTAATGTATACTAATTGTTCATATACGATTTGTATATATATATATTTAGTTAATTATTTATCTTATATTTCTGAATATAAGCCGATTCGTGTATAATAATTGTTCATATTCGATTCATAAGTGTATATATATACAATTATTCTATATTTCCAAATATAAACTTATATAATATTGGTCAAATTCGATTAGTTAAGTATATATATATATCGTATATTTCCGCATATAAACCGATTCATGTATAATAATTGTTCGTATTCGATTCATAAGTGTGTGTGTATTTATTGTATATTTCTGAATATAAGTCGATTCGTGTATAATTGTTCGCATTGAATTCGTAAGTATGTATATATATATATATATATATATATATATATATGCCCAAAATATATATATATATATACACATATTTGTTGTGTATTTCCGAATATAAGTCAATTCATGTCTAAACCGAAAGTGTATTTTTACCAAAAGCTGTACTCAAAGTTCAAAACTCGTATATAAGCTGAAAAAAAACGATAATGTATATGAATAGGACATAATTTCTAGTACGAAAAGCATTGAAAGTGATGATGATATGCATCCAAACGGGGAATTTGATGAATTCTAAGGAAATTCAGATTCTGACACGAATTTTAAAGTAAAGAAACGAACGAACTTTTACATGGACAATTTTTTTATGTTAAGTTTAAAACATCCGAAAAATAAATTAAAAAATCAAACTAATTTTACTCTTCCATTAATATTTTTCAAGTTAATTATTTATGATATTCTATTATTATTTCTGATATACATTTGGATGCTCTTCCATTTGTCGGGAGCAAAGTTCGCCAACATATATTTTTCGTTTTGATGATAACGCAACAAACCATTAATATAAATTTCGAAAATAAAAACAACACCTTCTCAAATAAATAAATTCATTTTAAATGAAGCAATGTTTTAAAAAACAACTTTAGAAATATAAGTTCAAGAAATAAAAACGTGTTCTATTGAGCGATATTTGGAAGCTTATCGCTTACGCCGAGTAGCGGGAAAATATCTAAGTGGTTGTTGTTTTTTCTTTTTGCAAGATTAGCCGATCAGTATAAAAGCCGACCAGAGTATTTTAGCTCTGGAGAACTTTCCAGAAATTCTCGACTTATACACGGAAATTTATATATATATATATATATATATATATATATATAGAAGCTAATTAAATTAAATGGCACGAGCAATCAACTACCAGTATTTCCTAGTGCTCCTTTAATAATGACTGAAGACTAACTTAATTTAACCTAACCTCTGATGCATTGTCCACACTGTATGTAATGCAGTTCTTAACAGATAATCTTCTATAGCAGCAGTTACCAAACGGAATATGGGGTGGCCAATTGAAGCTACACTGGTATCTAAAGGTTAACCATAATTGGTAATTAGTGGATAATGAAGGGAATCCAAGTCAAAATGGTGGAAAACGTGATATGTGAATATAAAACAGCTATAAAATACAAAACGGTGAAAAAGAATGGTAATAATCATCGTTATTATCCGAAGAAACAATTTGATAAAAAAAAAATTAGGCATTAGAGGAGTTCACATTTTAGTGAAAAACAAATGAAATAAGAAGGTGATGCTGCAGTTTAATAGAGTGTGTGATCACTTCTGGTAGCCAAGAAAGCTGCACAACAATTCCTCAACACAATGGCATAGTGGATGAGTTGTGAACACAAACGGTTCCAAATGTCACGGAGAGCTCTTTTTCAGTCCTGGAACAGAATTTGATGGATGCAAAAGGTCAGCAAGTTGTCTTCCAAGCATATCCCACACATGCTTGATAGAATTCAAATCGGATGAGTAATGAGGCCACAGCACACGCTGACTATTTCCATTTTCAAAGAAGTCGTCGATTAGGTCCGCACCTAATCATCGACGGATTATCTATATGACCAACAGCACCTCGAAACAGCAGTCACATAAAGCTCAAGAATTTTGTCTCTATCTTTTAGCAGCCGCAGATCCCGTCTCAAAGATATGAAGGTCTGTGCGGCAGTCCAGCATGATACCAACCCACACCATAACTCTATTTAACGAAAATGGTGCCTTTCCGTTTCTTTCCTACGGTTATCCAACGGAAATCAGTGTTCAGACTAAAGCAAGATTCGTCACTGACCATCATATTGGCCCGAACTCTAGTTTAAACAAAAGCTGTTATACGCACACGTGACGGGGTACAAACAGCTGGTCGTCTACGAGTAGCACAGAGGAATCTCGCACTCTCGTGACAGCTATGAGTGCTAAACCCAGTTCTCTGGCACAATTGTCCTTCTGACGTGGCGCATTTATTGCCAGGTATCGGTCTTGTCGAACGGTTATGACTCTTGGTATTGGCCGTCGGTTAACATCTCCTGCACTTTGAAACCTTTGCCACAATCTTGAAATCACACTCGGAGGCACTACAGAATTCAAAATACCTCGGTTTCTGATCACCCTGATTCTAGATTTCCAACTATTCTTTTTTCGCAATTATAATCAGTTGGCGTCTTTGTGCCATCATTCGTCCTGTTTGATCGTTAACAATATTCCTTCGCACATCAGTTGCACGAAATGTTGTTTGAACTGTCTGTGCTGCGTGAATCGGCTTCTTAGCATCTCTAACTAACTCCCTGGCACCTCGGTTCATGTTGGACCACGCCCGTCAGTCTATTGGCAGATTCCGAAACAGATGTTTCTCTTTTTACTGAGGTGGTTGTCAGCCCTACGCTCAACAGTCATATTAAACCAGGACCTACGGTTTAAAGTGGATTCCGAACCTCTACAAACATCCATGGCACCTCCGAGACTCGAACCCAAAACCTGTGGCACCAAGCGCTACAGTGCCAGTCACTCAGCCATTGAGCCCCTTCTCTGCATCTCAACGTGCATAACTATTTTGAACATCATAACATATACTAAAAATATTTTGCATAAAGACTGTGCTTCACTTTAAACAAATGATTCTCCACAAGTGACTTCGAAAAGTTTTACCAATATCTACTCGCATTTTTTCACATTTTACGAATTTATACTTAACTTTTAGACCCCAGTTTATGTGTTAATAATATAAGTAATGGTGGAACATGTAAAATTAAGAAAGGAGAAGTAATAGGCGTAAACTTAGCAATTGATTGATCATTGGCTCTTATTAATCCTGCCTTCTACCAATCCTATTGCAAGATCATTCATGTTTCCCCTTTCATCTTTAGTAATTCTTGAATCGTCTCACAGCCTCAGGAATCGACATTTTTATTTAAAAGCCAATTAAAAGGGACCATCATTTCAATGTAGGATTCGGCCCTAAATTTATAAATGTATTAATTCATTTCCTTATTTTGCGTATTTAATTTGAAGTTAGTATTTTAATATTTTGAATGACTTTCTGTTTATAGTATTTGGTTTGAAAATTAATATTCTCAAGAGGGCTACAAATAGTGTTGAAATTCAACCTTTTGAATCGAAAGTTATGTTGCTTCTTCTTCCACTTGGTAGACAGTAACATCTAGACCAAGTCCGAAAAAAGTAGTAGTCCCGTAGGTAGAAGTCTGACTTGGCTCCGTGTCGCTGACTTTTTGCAGGGTAGGGTTGTCAGCCTAACGTTCAACAATCATACTAGACCGGGACCTAAGGCTTAAAGTGAATTCCAAACCACGACAAACATCCATTTTTTTTTTTTTTTTTTTTTTTAACAATGGAAAAAAAAAAATTTACAATTATCTCTTCCATAATAAAACTGCAATCAAATTGTTATAATTACACTAACGTTCTCCCATTAAATTTTCCTGATATTTGAATAGAAATTGAGCTCACTATGCAAAAGGAAATCACTAAAACGTAAGAAAAAGTTGAACAAAATATTGTGATAGTATTTGATAGAGGGTTTTTTACACATCTCTCTTTTAACAGCAGAATATTAAAAAAAAATTTTTTTTTTTTTTTTTGGATAGATAAAGACAAAATTATATAGGGACCTGAATGGCCGAGTGTCTAGCACTCAGTGCCACAGGCATCGGGTTCGAGTCCCGGTGGTGTCCTGGATGTTTGTAGTGGTTCGGAATCAACTTTAAGCCGCAAGTACCAGTCTCGTATGACTGTAAGAGCGTCGCATAGCCAAGTTGTGCTCTATCCCAACAGAAGCTGTCCCCTTTCCTTCCATCCAGGAGCAGATTATTCATGGGATATCCATCCGTGCTGCAGGACACTGAGGATTAATTAGTCACATAACAGTCACAAAATTATGCTTTATTCCAAAATTCAGCTATTGTCCCTATTTGTTTAAACTGTGATGGTTATACTGTTATATTTTGTTGATTCATTAATTATTATTTATGGCAGTAATTGGCTAAATATAAAACATTGTGCAAAAGTGTCACTGCTTTTTTAGTTAGTCACTGTAAATATACATATAATCTTTCATGCTATATTTTAACATTAATACAATTATTAATGCATGTCAACAATTCAGAATATTTCCTTAAATGGAGAAGCAGAAAATATTTTAAGGGTATTATTTGAAAATAAAAGTTATTTTCCTTTTTTAAATGAATGACAGAACTATTAGTTTTATCAATATGTAACAGAAAAAAAAATATAACAAAAATTATCAGTAGGCGATTTTTCCCTTTTTAAAGGTTTATTTCCAAGTGAGTTTTTGTTTAAGTTTGTAAATAATCAAAATTTCAATATTACTTTCTAATGATTTCAAAATCAGAAAAACCTTTTTAATATTCTTAATCTCCAAAGATAAATAATTTTTTACCATTTCGAATATTTTGTGAATTAAAAAAACTCAAACACAATAATTCCAAAGATTTTTATTACAAATATATTTTCTTATAACAAAATTAACAATAAAAAAATTTGAAATAAAGCCATGTACAGCCCCTAAAATATGCACCACAAAAACGAAAAATATGTATATATTCTATAATTTTTATAAACTTTGATATATAAAAATACTGGTCATAGATACATTAAGTATTTAAAAGAATTTTTCAAACAACTTCAAACCGAAATGTCACAAAAGTCTTATAACTTGGAGGGAACTTTAAGATTATCTAGAAGTTTTGAAACAAGAGATGAATTTCCTTCAATCTTTGTAGTCTTTGAAGACAAAACCTAAATAATGAATGAAAAAAGTCAATAGATCCAATAGATAATGTGAACAAGTTACTTAAACAAGGTAACTAATATCAATTTGTTTACTTTGTTTTTAAAGCTCATTATAGAAAATGTAAATCTAATTTTCTATATTTTCTGAATAAATTATAATTCAATTAACCCTTTTTTGACCCGGAGTCCATTACTATGGACATATATTTAAAACCTTATTTTTTAATTCACTTATTGCAGAAAGTTACAACTTGTTCTATGGATAGATGAAAAATTAATCTTTTGACATTGTTTTTCTAGTTTAGCAAACAGTCAGCAGATTTTTACAATTTGCTTTTATTGAATATGGCATCATGTTCCAGTCTGCAAAAGGGTGAGTAATCTTTTTCATTTTGTTTTATATGTGTCAATGATTTTATTTTTAAATTCCTTCTAAGTAAAACTACTTCTAATGCTAAGATTAATTCTATTTCTGGTTGTAGTTTAAGACAAAATGTGAGCCAAATCATAAGTTCAGGTGGTTGTGATTCTTTAGATAGATATCATATACATTAATAAATCAACTACTTTATTTTAGGCATTTAAATTATTTTAAAACCTACAACCAGCTATCAGTAGGATAAAGAAAACTATTTTTCATTTTAAGAAAATATAATCAGACAAATTCTGAAGATTTAAAAGAACATTTGGATTGCATAGCATGTGCAGAACTAGATTCTTAGTGCAGAACTAGATACTTTTGAAGAATTAGATTCTAATGATGTTTGCTTTTATTTATACTGACTTATCTGATTTCCCTTTTATTTATACAAAATTATTGTCAGTTGAAAACTGACTTATCTGACCCATTTTTTTTTTTTTCTTTCCCCCCTTTTGCTAAACCATCATTATCACCTATTGAGCAAAATAAAAATATATGCCAAAAAGTAGCTTAAGTTCGGTCTCTTCTTGAGGTTGTTAATGACTATGAAGGTCGTTTGTTAAAATTTGACCATAAAAGCGAAGCAATCCAATGTAAAAATTACAGTTCCAGTGACAAAACCCACATCTACTAGAATAAATGTTATGCATTTGTGTTTCACCAGAAATTTTTTTCCAAATATAGGTCATTAATTTGAAATTAAATCAATTCTGTTTAGACATTTTATGTAACTGCAGATAAAAAGTGGAAATACAAGAAAAAAAGAGAGTTTAAAGAAAATTATTTGTCTACTGAGGAGCTAAATAGTTTTAAAAACCTTAGCATAACCTAAATAAAATTCGTCAAAATTCTACTGCAAATATTATACTACATTGGTATTTAAAAGGAAAGGTATTTTTTATTTAATAATCATTATATTCATAGTTTATAAATATTTCTTATTATTGTATTAATTTATTTTACTTTGTAATGTTTCGCTTATTTTAATACTACAAATACTTTTCATTTTAGAAATTACATAGTTTAAGATAATGAATTTGATGCATTGAAGAGAAAAAAAATCTTTTTTAATTAGAAATAAAAGAAATTTTGCCCAGTTGCATGTCATAACATTTTAAACATTAAAAAATTGGCAGAAACCATTACTAACCATTTTTTATTGAACAGCTCATATGTACAAAACTAATCATGTATTTGAGTCATTAAAAATCCATTTATTAAAATAGGTATATTCTTAAACTTTCAATTATTAAGTGAAATTATGAATTAAATTCCTATTTAAAAGCAAGTAAATAATTCATATTTCAAATGTAGAATAACTAATAAAAATATAATAATTAAAGAATTCCTGTAATTTATATGTAAGGTAAAATATTAAAACCAGTAAAAAACAAGGATTAATTAATGCTTTCTTTAAAGTATGAAACTTTTCTAATGGAAAAAATAATAATCTATAAATTTTTACTCTTAGCTTACCTGATCTGAATTTATTTTGAACAAAATCCAATCAGCAAAGACATCATCCTCAACAGTAATAGAAATTGTAGGCTTCAAATCATTCTTAGCAGGTCCACGACACAACATTCCTTTGTCAGTTTTTAAATCCAGAACTAGCAGGGATGTGTAAAACATGTTAGAAATGAACAAATTTAATAAAAAATTATTTGAAAAATCCAAATATATTATTCAGCAAAGAATTAGTTTGTGAATTCCATAATTGTCACAAGAACTAATGGCAATTAACAACTATTCCTACCCTTAATCTGTTATTAACTAAAACAAAAGAATTAATGTGGGAGACAAATATTCCAGATTTAATATTATTAATTATAAGAGGGTTTAGTTTTTTGGTTTGTCGCTCTATGATCATCTTGTGCATACAAGGGATCTACAGTTTAAAATGGATTCGAACCACTCACAAACATCCATGCCACTGCCAGGATTCAAACCTGAAGCCTGTGATACTAAAAAGCCAGACTGCTAGCCACAAGGCTGCTAATTATAAGGGGAAGAAAACCTTAAGTTTATCTTAAAAACTAACTTTTTTTTTTTTACTAGGAATTGATTATTTATTATCTCAACACAAACCAATTTTGTTCCCCTCACATACAACAGCAGTTGTTAGCAATTTTATATTTTAAATAAATAACATTTACATTATTAATTCAACATGGAAGTTAATTTTCACTTTTATTTAGAAAATATCTTTTCAAATTTCCATGATTTGTTGTTTAATTGCAAAATATCTACTTACTCCAATGCGCATAACTGTTTCTTGCCATTCTTTGTAACATTCCATTCAAAGACAGTATTCAATTTTGTGACTAAATCTGGTTGTCGGGAAATTCTTTTTCCGAGTTCCACAAAGCAAGTTTCACTTCTCAACAAAGGATCAAAAGGCTACAAATTTTTAGCAATTTAGAATTAAAAAATATAAACTATTCATCAAATTTCATTTCAAATACTCTACAGAATTTAAGAGCACTATCTGCAACTCTACTTATATATCCACAACACATTTTTCTTACTAATATAGACATTTTTAGTTTCATTTTTAATAAACATGACAATTAAAAAATATATCATTTATAATTAAAAAATTTTAAAAAGGAAAGTATTTTCAGAAAAAAATATTAATAAATAATAAAAATAATTTAAACATCTACAAGATAATTTCATAGCATTATCTAAAAAAATAAAAGAACAATATTTTTCTGTAATATACAATGCTCCAGATTAAATATTACACAATTCTGAATTTTGAAAAACAAAAGCATTACCTTGTCACCTAAAATAGCTGAGAGTATGGGCAATTCAATAGCACGTCCAGATTTTAAGATTTCTTGCCATAGCTGATTCAATTTCTGAGTTAACATAATATTTCCTTTGATTTTCAATCTGCCTGTCATAAAAGCCTAGAAAATACAAATCATCAGAATAAAAATTTAGTAGCTGCTTTAAATTTTTGTTAAACTTTAATATAATAAATAACAATTTCTTGAAAATAAAGATCTCATATTAAAGAATAGCTGCAGATTATACATCATTACCAATAAATCTTTTGTTAGTCATATTCCACAGGTATAAAACAAAGTTTTTTTCAGTTTTTAGAGAGTTTTTGATGTCATATATATCTTTTGTTTTAGCTATTTTAAATATAATTAAGTATTGATTCTTTAAAATTATTCTAACCTTGCATTATAATCATATTATTTTGAATCCAAAATGCATTTGTGCAAATGAATTCTAATCTTGAAAATATTTTTAAATAAAATCAAAAGCAAAATTACATTTTTTTTTTTTTTTTTTTTTTTTTTTTTGTTATCCTTTGTTAATCAGTATCCAGATATCCTAATTTGATGAAAACATATTTTCAGCTTACCCTTTGTGGATTCAACTTTCCTAACATCATGAGAATAACATCTTCATCTTCCATTGTCAATGTGACATCTGCCTTACCAGTTTTAGGAGGTCCTCGGTAAATTGAACCAGATCCACTTTTCAAATCAACAGCTATTAAGCAAAAATTAAAAATTTTAGATGAAATCTACAGTTTACAGTTATAATATAACTTTTTCAATTCCAATAAAGTGATCAAGAATTTTGAAATTTTCGAGAAGAAATGAAAGAAATTTAGCTTTTTAAGTCATTTAAAATAACGAAGTAATTTTTTTCTGAAACTTCTAACATGTGTTACATTATAACATACTGAAATCTTCATAACATAATATATTATATATATTTTTGGTGACTTTATACTTTTGATGAAAAAGGAGAGAAGGGGAAATCATACAATGACTTAAAAACAAATGCTTCATTTTTATACTCCTCTATATTTGTGGTTATTCCATCAAAAAATATAATTATTTTTGATATTTTATACTTAAAAAAGAATGTATACTATAATAAATTATACACAATAATATGTAATAATAATAAGTTTATTTTATAGTTACTTTATTTTTATGTGGTAGAATTTATCTATGTCTAATTGTGTATTATTGATTAATAAATAGAACTCATCCAAAAGGAGTACAAGTGCACAAAACCCAGTAATCCAAAGCCTGAATCATTGTGTAAAATCAAAACAGTTTCATTTTCTTTGTCTTAATCTGAATATATCAAGCAAAGAGAATAGACACAGGACTATTTAGAAACACTGTCGATCAGTTTACACAACATTATTCCCCACATGTAAAAAAAAAAAAATTATTCAAGTGTGTTGATTCAATTCAAGTGTTAATTATTCAAGTATTGCAAAATGTGCCCACTTCAATTCCAAAGCGGCCACATATTGCAGAGACAAGACAAGGGCTTTTTCTCCATGGTTTATAGTTTTAAGACCTCCATATCTAGAATATTTTAAAATATTAAAGGAATCTAACAAGTACCAAACAATTCATTCTTCCATGCTACTAATTACCTAACCATAATCAGTCAGCAATGTATTTCTAATTACCTTCAATAAATGTAGTTAAAAAATCTTTTTCAAAATATTTATTGAATATGTAAATATAAATATTCAAAAAGAAATTAATTTCAGGCATTTTTTAAAATTGTTTAAGATTTCTAAGTAAATGTGTATGCAGGACTGGCCCTAGCATTTTTGCTGCTGTTGCCAAAAGATGTCGCACATGCCACTTTAAAAAAAAAATTATAAAACTTTTTTTTTTTTTTTAATTTTAAAGAACCTTGTTAGCCAGAAAAATCAGTATTGCCTTAGTTCAATTATATATAAAACAGATTTAAGTGAAAAAACAAAATTTAAAAATTAATACTTAATAATTAAAAATCATTTTCCAATCTTAAAATAAAATTTATTACTTTTAGCATAATTATATAAAATTCTTACTCCATTCAGATGCTTTCTTTCCAGATTGCAAGACATTCCAATGGTAAACAACTTTAATCTTTTTTGCAAGTTCTGGTTCTTCACCCAATCGTTCAGCAAATATTTCAAATACAAAATCGGATTTCATAGTTGCCTGCAACTTTTTAAATGTTAAAAAAATACATACATAAAATTTAAATACTTAATCCTTGATTTTTTTTACTAATGTATTATGTTAAGAATTGAAAAAAAAAAAAAAAAAGAATTCAAGAATTTCCTCCCTTAAATTTATAATCTTAGCTACCAAAGTGCACTTAATGCAAATTTAAAAACGAGAACACCAACATTTATGGATAATTTTTTGTCCTTATACGATACTCTTGCACATAAATTTAAGAATAATAGAAATTGATATGTACTTCAACAGACAATTGAAAAAGTTTTAAACTATTAAGCAGTCAACATTCCTATAACATGGTAATTCATGCTTGTAAAAAAAAAAAATGTGAAACTAACCTTATTTTAGTACAATGAAAAACGAACATGACAATTGTCAAATATGGATAACAAGCATCTTTCATTTAGACAGACAAGTGAAATGTGACCAGTGTAACATTTTTACAATACATAATTTTTAAATATGGTTTTAAATTATTAAAATTGTATTATTATAATATAGAAAGAAAATAATACAAATACCTATAACAACCACAAACAAAAATTTATCTTATAATGGTTAAAGTTTATTTTTTCACTATTAAGTACAATTTTCATTTTACTTTATATACTTAATTATTACAATAGTTAAAAACTTTGAAATTGAAAATTACATTAATAATTACAAACATCTCTTAGTTGAAATCATTATGTAATTTTAATTTTCAATGGGTTCAAACTTCTTATTGCTTATAATATAAATTACTGTTAAATAACTTTGTCTGAGGAAAGTAAACAAGACATTAGTTTTGTAGTAAATGTAAATTAACGAGATTTTAACAGTTCATAATATTTGTAAAATCAGATCCAACTAAAATAAATAAAAAGTCCTACTTCTTCCTTAGCTGGAGCAAATGACATTTTTTCTGGTTCATCTTCAGGATTTTCCCAGATCGCTTGCAATTTTTGCGATGCAAGTACATTGCCAGTGATTTTGAGTTTTCCTGACATGAAAGCCTGAGTGCATAAAATAACAAAATTAATATTTAAATAAATATTAAATATTTCAATTTTCAACATGTTTATGCATTTAATTGTAACTGCATAGAAGTCCAATTGTATTTAATGGCTATTCATCACTTGATAACGAAAAATTTAATAAGATAAATAAATCTATTCCATTGAAAAATACATACTTTAAACATTTTAATAATTTAAAAATCTATTGTGATAGTAAAACAAAAGAAGTTAATGGAATATGAAATGTCAATATGCATCATCAATGGTATGATTTATTTAATGTATAGAGAAAGGGAAGAGTTGATAAGTAGTTAGAAAAATTACAGATTACCTCAAATTATCACAAGAAGCTGTAAGTAAGCGATTCAGAATTATATGAGGATATTTCTATAAATACATTTTCTATCAAACCATGACTTTTCATGCAAAAAAAATATATCTTAATTTTGAGTGCAACTACATAATAGAATTTTCTTCACCAGATATGTTAAGAAATGTAATATTGAAGTAATATTCTAAATATGAACACTTATATATAATTGGTACTTATATGAACTTTCATCAAACATAGCTAAATATGTCTTGCTCACAAATCCTTTTCTCTATAAAATAAAACTTTTAAACAAACAAATTACATCCGTCAAAATGCTTAGTGTCAATCAAAATAAATATAAATATCATTGCAAAACTTTTCTGGTAAAAGCTCCGAAACTGCATCTGATTTTTGTTATGTACTTTTGATCATAATAATGCTTCAATTAAAAAAAATTTTGTCAGACATATTGAAAACAAACCTAATAGCATGAGTTTTAATGAAAATGAAAATAAAATAGCATAATTATTTAATATTGTACTAATCATGTCTAAATTAATAAAAAATTTGAAAGTAGTAATTTTAAAAATTTACATCAAAGCAATTTATAATAAATATGCAAAGAGTGTTCTGTAAATGTAAAAACAAAGTTATTATTTATATGCACCTTTCAATGAATAATTAAATTATTATAAAAGAAATATTTGGAAGAGCATGCATTATTTGAATAAAACTTAGTGCTTTAAAAATATTTTAATTATATTATTTTCTGCAAATATATCAAGAAATGTAAATGACATAAAGTAGAGATTCATAATTTGTATTTTAAAAATTAGCTGTAATAAAAAATATTATAGATTTTTATTAGTAGAGAAGAAACCAACTTTTGTGGATCAGCTGAACCATCCATAATTTTAGTAAAAAGTTCATCTTCCAATATGAAGGTACAATCAGGCTTATCGTGCTTAGGAGTTCCCTTATACACAGAACCTGGAGCATTCTTCAGATCCAGCGCTAAAAAAAAAAAAAAAAAAAAAAAATTAGCAATATATGCATAATATAAAATAATCACAACATAAGAGATGTTACTTAGTACAAAGACATGGATTAATAAAAAAAAAAATTTTAAATTTGCAGATAACAGATATTTGTAAATACAAATACATTTAATACTACAAATTATATATATATAAATTCTTGAAACAATAAATATTTAAAATATTGAAAAATGAAAATTATATTGTATATAAATATTTGCATTTTCTTCATACAACATTTTTAAAAAATTAACTTATAATGAATTATTGAATCATTTGATTATGCAAAGAACATGAAAAAAAATGCAAGATTTTTTTTTTTAATACTTATAAAACATTGCAATTTTTTTCCCCGTCAAAACTAAATTTTCTTTTAATATTGTAATCATGTACAATAATTAAAAAATATTAAATTTTGTTGATTAAAATTTAAAACTCTGTACCATTCTTATTAAACGATAATGAAAAGAATAAAAAAATTCAAAATATATCGTATTCTTGATACATTTAAAATAACATGCATGAATATATATAGAATGCAACCATTATCAAATTTTAAATTACCATTATTTTAATGTTTTGGAGCCCAAAAAAGCATTTCATTCAACAATAGAACCATTATGTATGATGAATTCTAAATTCTATAAAATATTTTCAAATAATTTATAAAATTATAATAATTAACTAATAAAAATTATGTATTTGATTAAGATTTTCACAGCTAAATATCAAAAATTAGAAATTAAGTAAAGATTTTATGTTTTGATAATGACAATTTTTTAATGATAATAAAATAATCTTTAAATCACATTAAATTTCAAACTTTTTACACAATATCTGGCAATAAATGTTTTTTTTTTCCCCACTGTTTTTGTTGCTTTCAAATGATATTAACTCTTTCGTAAATGATATTAACTCTTAAACATCGACGCACAAAAAACAGACACTACAGAATTTTTTTAATTAAAACCAAATTATTTTTATCACATGATAATGAGATACGCTCCGCCAAATTTTATCGCTATCGGCAGTAAAATCACTTATGCAATTTATGAAAAGGTGATTAAATTATTTACGATATGTGGTAACTTAATATTATATAGTAATAGTTGTCTAATATGGGGCTTGATGGCCGGGTGATTGGCGCTCGGTGTCATAGGTTTCGGGTTCGAGTCCCGGCGGGGCCATGGGCGTTTGTAGTGCTTCGGAATCCACTTTAAGCAGTAGGTCCCGGTCTAATATGACTGTAGAGTGTTGGGCTGACAACCCTACCCCGTAAAAAGTCACGAAGCCAAATCAGACTTCTACCTACAAATGCTCTATAACAGCAGAAGCTCCCCCCTTTCCATGAGACCACATGGGTTTTTGGACTCGGTCTAGATGTTGCTGTCTACCAAGTGGGTTAAGAAACATTATATAGATAAAAAAAAAAAAAATTTTGGTTTATTGCCAAAATCATGTTCTATTTTAAAATTGTGCTAAAAACATTAAAATAGGCAAGCCTGTTTGATCACCACATATTTGTGAACTATATTTTAAAAACCTGAATATCAATAAAAACCATTCGACCCGTTACTTTTTTATGCTGGGTTATTACAAAAATCGAACCAAATAATAAAAAATAAATATATTCATTTAAATAATAACATAAAAATATTTTTTTATTAAATATAAAGAAATAAAACATATTTTGGATTGTTTTTACATGCAGCTTTTTTTTATAATTACATTGAGTGCATGCTGCTTGAAGTCTTCACAAGTCTGCGCATCTCTGATTTAGCATAACATGTTTGGTTTGTCGCTCTACGGTCATCTTGTGCGTACGAGGGCTAAGCAGACCGGGACCTACAGTTTAACGTGGATTCCGAACCACCAACAAACATCCATACCACTGCCAGGATTAGAACCTGAAGCCTGGGATACCAAAGACCAGAGCACTAGCCATTTGGCCACCAGGCCGCTTAGTATAACATGAGATTTAAAAAAAAAAAAAAACTATTAGTCAAATTAAGCGTAGATATAATTGCAAGGCATCACTCATTATAAGCGTGGTACGAGACATTTTGAAGTCGAGTTATTCGGATATTATTTAAGTGATAATTTTCAAATACTATCTACAATTCGCATTATGTTTGTATTCATTAATAATATGTAAATTTAAAGCATTAGGTCAATGGTTTTCAAATTGTTGTATGCGACACTGAAGAAAGATAGAAGCGAGAGTGACAAAAGGGCCTGATGACCGAGTGACTAGCGCTGTGCCACTCAATGCTATAGTTTTTGGGTTCGGGTCCTGGTAATGGCATGGATGTTTATAGTGGTTCAGAATCCACTTTAAACTGTAGGTCGAGATCTAATATGACTGTTGAGTGTAGGACTAATAACCATACCCTGTAAAAAGAAACTACCTCCTGTCTCAAAATCTGCCAGTAGGCAGACGGCCTTGGTCCACCATGGGCTGTTGTAGTGCCAGAGAGTGGCACAAGAAAATTAAACTTCCATAAGTTAAATCAAAATATTTAAAGAATACATGCTTTCATCAACATACATTTCAAAAAATTCTTTCCATGGATAGGAAATTGTTGTTTTCTTGATTCGATTTACAACAAAATATTTATGCTTCGATATGCATTTTTTCTCTCTCTTCGGTAGTAGCTAGAAACCGCCGTTCAAGGTAAAATATTTTCTTAAAATCCAGAGAGTGTTGAGTGACAATGGCAAATAATGAAATTTAAATGTTTATTTAATTTCTTTCTGGAAAATTAATTACTTGTTAATTATTGATGCTTTCAATGCATGTATTGCAAAGTGGAAGCAATAAAACTAGTTTTTTTTTTAAGTTATTCTCAATTCTTCAAATATAGGGGAAAGCTGTCATTTATTTATTATTAATAGCGAAAAATAATAAATGAGAAAGAATGAATAAAACAATTTAATCGGCTGGACCGATATACGTGTTATCCATAAGATTTAGAATTTACTGTAAGAACAAACAACCTTAAACAAAGAAAACGTATCAATAAATGATATACAGGCAATAAATTATGTTCAACAGTTATCGTTCGAAACTGGAAAAAAGAAAAATTAAATAAAAAATAAATAAAAACTATAGAATTACAAACGATTTTATAAAAAAAAAAAAAAAATGAAAGAAATTTAAATAAACAACTAATAGCTTGTAGAAGAAATTTCAAAAAATAATAATAAACCAATAAGAAATGTTGAAAGTGATCAAGGGCACGAAAATCCCAACTACCCTAAACAATTGCCATAATGGATATGTCTTATGTCTTGCTGTTATCCATAAGACATATTAGTTCAATAATAAAAGACTAGAAAAGGGCATAGAAGTAAAAAGTTTGACATTATATATTTGATTGCTAATGTTTCAAATAAATTAATAGCACAGCATCTAAAAACATTTATATTATATAATATTATTACACTAAGCACTGCTTTTAAGTATTAAATTGCTAAATCATAATAATAAAAACCGAAAAAAACTTAGAAATAAAATATCCGCTTACGTCTACAAACAATCTGTAGCTTACCGTAGCTGGACATACGAACGCCCATACTTGGTTAAGTAGGATAAAACTGTCTTGAACATCCGATCAGGAAAACCTAACAACTAACAATGTTTTCTCAAACGGAGCGAAAACTGTGCCACGTTTTTAATTGAAAACAAAAATAAACTTTCACTTTTTACTTCCCGTTTAGTACCGCGATTTTTAGATCGCATTTAATGCGGAAGAAAAGAAGTTAAGAGGAAAAATAGGTCATTTAGCTATAGGGGTTTCTGCCAACGGCCCGGTGAAAGTGACATCTAAAAAGTTTTTAAGAGTAGAAACTCAATAGGCGATCGAGAACAATCAACAAGTAGTTTTCGAAAAGAGGACCGTTTAGCGAAGGAAACTTCCAGGAAGTAAAATTTATCGCCCGCTAATAAAGACAGGATTATGTATGTTGTATCGAAACATCAATTTTTAAAAATAAACAAAATAATATAATCAATTCCTACTTCTTTTTTTTTTTTTTTTCACTAAATTGCAGAAAGTCATTTATAAATAATTTTGATTCATTTTTTTAAGTTAGAAAAAAATAATCTCTCTCTCTCTCACTAATTTATTCACATATTTCATTTTCCATTTTGTTCCCTCCTTGACTCACACTAGAACACAGAATGAAAAAAGAATCTGAAAAAGAAATTTTTTTTTTTTCCAGCGATCTACAAGCTACGCCACTGACGGTATTTATTCCTAAATTTATATCCTGCTAAATATCTTATACAAGAGAAATTTTTTCTCCCATATAAAACTAAAATTAATTAATTAATTACTATTTGAAAAAAAAAAAAATTTATTAACATCAAGTGTCATCCACTATAAGTTCAAAAAAATGTATTTGAACTTGAGTGGGTGAATAAAAAGTATTTTATTAACGATTGAAAATTTGAACAAGATATATAAATATATATAGGGAGAATGAGAACTAATGGTAGGAATTGAAAAACCTTTCTTTTACTCTTCTTAAAAAATTTGGAAATAATCTAGGGTAGAGTCAAACTACCAAAATGTTCTACCTTTAACCCATGAACTAGAAAAACCTCAAAATTTCAAGCTTTAGCGGATATGTCAGCTATGTACAATCTATGGATTATTTTCCGGAAATTATATAAAAACAATTTTGTGAAATCGCCACTCAAAAATGCCTTTTGCCAACAATAATTTAAAAATCTTTGTGTAACGGAAATTAACTCCTTCTCTTGTTGTGTGACTAATCCTCAGTGTCTCGCAGTGTGGGGCGGACATCCCATGAGTGATCTATTCATGGATGGATAGAAAGGGGTCAGCTTCTGTTGTGATGGAGCGACAGTAAGTAGAACTCTCACTTGGCTCCGAGACGTCTTTACAGTCATGTGAGACCGGTACCTAAGGCTTAAAGTGAATTCCGAACCACTACAAACATCCATAGCACCGCCGAGACTTGAACCTGAAACCTGTGGCACCGACTGACAGAGAGCTAGACACTCGGTCATTCAGGCCTATTCTCTATTAACTGTATAAAACTCTCAATTGTGAACGATGAAAGATAGCCATTTACTTTTTCAAATGTTGACATGCAATAGGTATACTACATCGGTGTTTTTGCTAGGGGATGAAAAAAAAAGTTGGAATGAATTTACAGATAAGAATTAAAAATGTTTTACAGAATACCAAATAAATAATTAACCAAGAAACTGATGACGCTTTTCATGTCTCCAGAAAATATGACGATTTCTAATCAATTTTGATTTTCTTTCTTAAATGCTATCATATCTTTTTATTAAATAACACTCTGTTTCCCACTATGTTAAATTTACAAGTTTTATATAGATAATTGTAACATTCAAAATGCTCTTTTACAATTAAAAAACGTTTCCTTACTTTTATACCATAGATATTGTAAAAAAGTTGACTGATATGTGCTATGCCAAAGAACAACTGCAAATCAGCTGCTGATTATAAGTAGGAAATTACGATAATCAAAACTTCTAAGTGAGGTACAACAGTAGATTTATGCGACCATTTTTGTATAATTGCACCATTTCTTTCACTAAAATTCTGAAACAAAATGACAAACTCTTTTCTCTGTCATTCACACAAAAAGTGCTTTAAAGTATTAAAATTTTCAACATATACATCAAAACTTGAAGAAAATCTGGATTCAAGTATTATATTGTAGTTTTACATAGGTTTCTAAAAGGTATTACTGCTTTAAATAACACCCCGAGAGAAAAATGCATTACCATGAAGAACTGGATGCATGATAATGCAAATTGCAAGTAATAAGCAGTTGACTGATCTATGTAGATGATCTGAAATTAAATTTTTGAAGTATGTATCCTTTCAATAAATAAAACGACTTCCTTCAGCTACCAAAGTATATTTTACAACAACATGCCCGAAAGTAAAAAATTGCCGATTTAAAAATAATTCCAAAATTTAAATTTTTAATTTGAATTTTTTTAAGAAGAAATCCAAGATAGGGAAATATATTGTTGGCTAGTTGGATTTATGTAGACATCATATTGTTTCCTTAAAATATCTACCTTTATATTTGCATTTAAAAGGAAGTTTGTTTTTTCTACTTTAGCACCTTGAAGATGGGAGACGTGAATCAATGTCTTTTATTCTTCAATTGTTAGTGACAGATGACAGAAATTGAAGGCATTTACAGAGTTGCTAACCTTTATAGAATATATTAACCACTTTTTAAACATTAATTTTTGCTTTATGCATTAATTTTTGCTTTTTTTTTATTATTTTTGCTTAACATTAATTAGCAAAATTTCTGAGTTTAGCATGTGGTTACTATTTTAAAGACATATTTTTTTTTAAATATTGTTTACAAAAATTAGCAAATATATTCCATAATGGTTATCATCTCTGCAAATGACATGAATCTGTCATTTATTGCCAACAGTTGAAAATTAAAGATAGGAATTCACGTCTCTTGTCTTCAAAGTGTTAATTATTTACAAAAT